>LD347185.1:180315-224710 GCA_001465055.1 Ptychodera flava | reverse complement strand
AAAGTCATTGACCTTTGACAGGAAATGTTACGGACCGGTCAGTTTCTTCGGCCTGGGGGCGATGGATTATTTTTTGCCGGTGTCAAAAAGTGGCTGACCTCCCTATTCCAACTTGTGAAAACAGGGTGACCCCCCCCCTGTGCACGACAAAGGTAATGTTAGTTGTAAGATAGGACCTTAAAAGTGTTAATTCAAAAGTTTGAATACAGTATTTTGAATGAGCTGTGAATGTATTCCACACTTTTTATACATAACCAGATCTCCAGAACTGTTATAGGACAAAATGTATATAAAATTTGTGAAATTTTAGTGCATGTTGCAAGCTTTCTATAACTGAATTCTCATAGAGGAAACAGAAAAGTATCAGGAACTTGTCAATATGCTTTTCATATGAACTGTAGATTTCATAATGATTAGTACACTTTCCAAAACTGACTTTCAATTTACAGACACCAAGATATATCTGACATATGAGGGCTTGCCGAAAAATATTAAATATCCAGATATCTCTGATATATATATGTGATATATGAAAGTCATGCGGATGAACGGCGTGCTGAAAAATATGTTTGATATTTTTAAAGTAACGCGCCCGCGCCGAAAATCTTTAAACATAAAAATATCTCTGATATATATGTCTGATATATTTAAGTTTTGCGCTTGTGGGTGGAGCTCTCAAAAATATTATTATTGAAGTTAACGCGCCCGAAGCGCACTCCGAAAATGCAACTCATTGATCAATTTTGTTGCTGGCAAGATGCATTTTAGGCAAGTATGAACCCGTGTCGACCCCCGCTTTTCGGCATTTCAAAAACACGGTGGCCCTCTATCACCAAAATCAAAAACAGGGTGACCCCCTGAATCCACCGTCCCCAATTTAAAGGCCAAAGAATCTGACCAGTCCCTCAGACATCTGATTTCCTGAGACTGTTGTATAACTTTTATGAATCTGAAATTGAATACAAGACAATCCATGTGATGTCTAAGATATAGAAAATCAATGTGATATTTAAAATATCGAAAAATTAGAAACAAATTTCATACTGACCTTTAACTGACCTTTGGTAAAGTAGTTCTATATATTCTTAATGCAATAGCCGTTTTTTTCAACAAACTTAAATGTTAATGATTGCAAGGAATCATCCATAACAAAATTCATGTTTCTAAAAATAATTTTGTTGCAAACTGGGCATAAAATATTTTTATAGCCAAGAATAACTGATTTTTGTTGATTTTATGAAAATGACCTTCAAATGACCTTCATAGTTGTCAGAAAAAATGCCAACAATGTTTTTTGAAAATCTTGACCATTAAGTAAATCGATGAGCTAGGTTGGCAAAAATCTTCACTCAAAACACACGGAATGACAATTGACCCCGGACTATAGTACCGATCGTTTCTTCTACAGAACTACTACAAACCCTCTCAATTCAACAAGAAAAAGTAATCACGGTTTGAAATCTTTGAATTAATCGGAAATTAATCTATGTTTATAAAAATAATAACATGTTACATCACCGATCATGAGAAATGTGCTGTTGAAGAACATAGTTTTTTGAACAGAAGACGACGTCGTCCATTTTCTGTAAGTATAATCTAGCTTTAGCAAACTTGCAAATCAAACATCTGAAGAGTAACGTAAAAACTTTTGGGATTTTTCTACTCTTGTTATAAAATAAGTCAAATTTCGGGAAAGCATCTGCACATTTTCGATATTTGTGTAAACCGACACTGCATCATCCATCCTAAAGATCATGATTAGTTCGCGACTGGATAAAGACACACACACTCTCTCTCTCTCTCTCTCTCTCTCTCTCTCTCTCTCATAGGACAAGTCTAGCCATTTGATGTTTTATTTTGCCGACATGTATTTAACGGTTCACGATCACCGCTCAATGTTGATGTCGATTTCGATTTTTGAAGTTTATCGGGTAAACTTCCTAACGAGAGACATATCACGGCCTGGAGCTAGCTATCACCATCGAAAGTCTGTAAACGTTTTTGCTTCCAAATGGACGTATTTAAATGCACAAGTAACTTCGTGCGTAAAATATTGAATGGCAATATGAATTTCACCGTTAAGAAAGTGTATGAATTTCATATCAGTACAAACAGTAAACATGGCGGAGGAATGATACAGACTTCAGAGACTCTGCATAATTTTTTCGCGACCGCTGTTGAGCGCTACTCGCAGAAATTTTCAAACCTGGTTAGTATTTGGCCTTGCCCCATGTGCTATGTTATGTAAACGTAAACCAATAACAAAAGTTTAGCATCCTCTGTAAATCAATAAGCCTTTCGAACAAGAAAGGTTCGGATAGCTGAACCTCAACATTAGCTACGAAGCTCGAAAGTTACCCCTGAAAGAAGACAGAAACATTGGTCAAAACCGGATTTCGCATGGTAGCTATGGAAACACGCGGTTCATTCTCAGAAAGCATGCAATGTACTGCGTACTGCTGATGCTCCCTTGGTCCGTGGACTGTTAAAGTCCGTCTCGTTCCCTTACATACCGTCAATTGCCTAACAATCTCAGGATTCAGTCACGTGTTTCTTCAAATTTTGATACGTTAATTCTACCAATCATCAACCACGGAACAAGTCAACAATAATGGTCGCGGCTGCAGGTTCAAGAACGTTCACGAGGAGACACCGTCATTAAAGCAGAATTGTTTTGACTAGTTTGAAGGAAAATAAGTTTTCATCGATCTGCGTACGCTCGCACATCGAACCGACGAGTGTATGCCTTAATATAACAATATGATGTCCACAAAGTTTTGTTTTATTCAACTGACTGAGTCATCGCCTTTGTTATCGAATAAACATCCCCGTTTTGGGGGTTGTTTTTCTTTCTGGGAGACTGTAACATGAATATCCCTCCAATGCATAGAGTATGGCAGTGCTTCCAATATATTTATTAACCGTTTCGCAAAACATCTCATCAAATATGTGCTTTTGTACGTTGGTCAGAAAGTAATTACTTAACAGCAAATCACAATGTGAAATCATATATACCGATTTTGCTAAAGCATTCGATAGTATAAATCATAAACTTTTCCTTTATAAGTTGACTTCTTTTGGTGTCCAGGGCACTTATCTGAAATGGTTTCATTCATATCTTGATAACAGGCTACACAGAGTGATTATAAAAATGCTTTTTCTGAGTGGACTCCCGTCCTTTCGGGCGTTCCTCAGGGTTCTCACCTTGGTCCACTTTTATTTATTCTTTTCATTAATGACATCTCTGATAATCTTGTGTCAGATTCGTTACTTTTTGCCAATGACATGAAGATTTATCGTATTATTGATTCGGATAATGACTCTTTAATGCTGCAATCTGATATCGATAGAATTGTCAGCTCGTCCGACACTTGGTTATTGAATCTTAATCCTACTAAATGTAAAGTTCTTACTGTTTCATTGAAAAGAAATGTTCATATTTTCCATTACAAACTCGACACTCATGCATTGAGTAGAGTCCGTAGCATGAGAGATCTCGGTGTTCTTATTGACCAAAGATTATATTTTTGTGACCATATAAATAACATGATTCAAGGTGCTAGAAAAGCTCTCGGTTTTATTATGAGGAATAGCCATTGTATTAACAGTGAGCACGTTTTAAAATTATTTTACTTTGCCTTGGTAAGGTCTAGGCTTGAATATGCTTCTGTTATTGTGAACAGTATAAGTAAACACCAGTCTGATAGAATTGAAAGAGTACAGCATAAATTTTTAACATTTCTTCATAAAAGAATTACTGGTTTTTACAGTGATGATATTGACTCGTTGTGCAATATTTACAATTTACAGTCATTAAAATCAAGGAGGACTATTTTTGATCATATATTTTTATACAAATACATAAATGCAAAGTTTAATGTTAATGCTTTAGTTTCATTTTTTGGTCTTCATGTACCCAGGTTTTCAACTCGGCGTACTACTTTGTTTCATGTGCCAATCGGTAGAGTTAATTGTGTTCGTGACTCTCTTTTTAGTAGAATTCCGAGACAATTTAATTTGCTTTTAAACGAATACAATGACATTGATCCTTTTTCTGTAAATTTAAATGGTTTTAAAAATGTTTTAATACATTGTTTTCGCAGTTTGTTCGTCTTGTCTTCATGTTTTAACTCTGTATCTGTATTTTTCCTAACAGTCTTCCATAAAGGGCCTCGGCTGTGGAAGTCATTAATAAAATAATAAAATAAAATAAAATAAAATAAATGACAATATAAGTTTGGTCAAATTAGGACAGAGTATTAAAGATGAAAATACTTTCATCGATCGACAAAGAAGAGAAAGAATGAGTCAGTGAATATCGTATCATAGACGGGACAATCTAGACTGTCTATGGTTTAATCAATTTGGAACGAAAGTATTTCGATTAATTGATTAATTAACACAACCAGAAAGGACATTTTAATCAACTTTGAAAAAACACTGCCTTTACTTGACATCGGATTCAATTGCAATGGAGCAACTCACGATGTCGTCTAGGTGCCCAAAATCTTCTAAAGGGGCACAACGATAATAATAATGCTTTTCACGACAGCAATTATCTTTACGGTCCTGATACGGCTTTTGCGGCCCGACGTCGTACGGCGGAAGGGCCTGAGTGTGCGAGGGCCCGTACGCCGTACGACCAAGGGCCGCAAAAGCCGTATCAGGGCCGTGAAGGTTTTATCACATACCTTATAGAATGATAACAATGTAGTTTACATAATATTCAACATTGTTTAGGAGAAAAAAATGCGTGCGATATAAAAAATTCATCGCAATTTGTGTCAGTTTTCCATAAATACGATGGCCGCTTCCCGTCGCGGATTGACAAACATAGTGACTTTATTTGTTTACCTGCAGAATTCCAAAACGCGCAAAGCAATATAAGTACTATTACGTGACCAACAGAGATCAAGGCTGAAATCGAGGTGTAAGAAGGATAAAAGCGTGATGTCAGTTTCTTGTAATTTATCCTGAACAGGCACGCACTTAGTACACACAGGATTTCACTAGAATTTAGAAATAAAGCCGATGTCACCGGCGAGGCTTCACTGTCGCCACGCGCAACTACGATCTGAGCGAGCAGACGTTTTCCAAATCTCGCGCTGGCTTTGTGTACGAATGGGACGTTTGCGGATAGCAACGCGCGTAGTAACCAGAATCCAGATAGTTCAGAAATGCACGCGATTGCCCATATTTGGGCACCGGGCCGGGGCATGATACGTGAAAATAATGCACGGATCTGAGGGCGCTTTCTCCCATAGCTTTACACAGGCACGTGAATGTAGGTATATGATAAACAACTAAAAGAACTAGAATATAACCTTTAAATGACTGTTCTTTGAAGAAACGATCGGAAAACGCGACGTGTCTTGGCACGACGTCTACGCGATAACGCGCTGTGGCTCGAGTGATATACGTGCAGGGACAGGTGCTCGTTAGCTGGGTAGTCTGCGATCTAGATCGATTTTTGGCTCGATCTATCGGTCCCGTTGTCGATATGCCAACCACTGCAACCTAAATGAGTATCTCTAATAAGTATGCGGCTATTTGATCATTGGGAGGCACTCGAAAAAAAACTATCATATAGACGGGCCGAACTTGAAAATTGTTTAGGGTTCTGAGGGGGAATCTGAAAACTATAAGATTTCATTCGTGATTCGAAATTCGCCACCCCCACCGTTATTTATGAACGCAGCCTTAGCAGGATATGCAAAACGGGAATCATATACCGACTAGTGAAGAACGGTGCAACACAACACATTTTGTGCCGAACTACAACAAAATAGTATTTCTCTTTCTACAAGCAGAGAATTACGACGATGACGATACTGTTCCAGGTATTGGCGTACATAATGTTAAACTGATAGAGTAGGCCTACATCAATTAAAACCATAAACGACCCTTTTCAGGGCAATCACCTATTCAAAAGAGGACTACCTCAAACTTTTCGTGTCATCTAGAATCCATGCAAATTGTTAAACATTATCAATCGACAAAAAGCTATTGAAGTAAATACTAAAAGCAAGGGAAAACCAGGTCATGTTTATATTTTCATAAAATCCCTCTTTTTACTTGTTCCGCCATAAAGAGGCAATAATTATCGACATCACTTAGTGGTCTAAAATAAAGAATTCCTGATGTAAAATCATTGATCAGAATTAAAGTTGGACTCATCCAAATAGGTTTCGTCATGGTGCAACTCTACGTATTCAAATTGGTTAGCCATGCACATAACACGATCAAGGCGTTTTTATGACTTTCTCTTTGTCCACCAAACAATATTTTTTGACGGGTCATTCTGTTTTGTGTCTTCTCTTTGTCGGCATGCTTTGTGTACTGTGCATTTTTGACGCGTGCCCCGCATCCTTTACACATGTCAATGACGGCGAGGTGTGAACAGCATACCTATCATCAAGTGTGATCACTATTTGTCATGCTATCATGGCATCCGTGACAAATTTTCTCTGGAGGAGATTTTCACCTTTGGTTCTAATCCGGAAAACGCTGTTTTTCACAGTGGTTTGGGGATTAAGCAGGACTTGAACCTGCAACGTTTTTGCCAGCCTAGATTGGCATGTTTAGTAAAATTTGAAGGCCTGGAGAAACTGTAACCGATACCGCTTTGGCTTTCGATGAGACGTACATGCAGGCAACCTAACCCCAGGCATGGAATAAAATTAGACAATACTAAACCATCTAGTATTGTACTTACATGTCCAGTAAATGTTGTAAACTCTCGTCAGTCAAAACTCAGTCAGTGTGCACATGTTAACCGCATCGTGAAATAAGACGAAATGATGCTGATACCTGAAAATATAAACCAAATGTAATCTTGAAAAGAGAGTTATTCATGCTGGTATGCTAAAATAATGCCACACAGGATGTGCCAAATTTGTTTTGTTCAAAATATATTATACTGCTGATCCCATGTGTAGCTGTATTTAGAGTAATTTTAGAAGCTTGCGTACGTGACCAAATATGTATATATGTTATGCGTGTGGGTTGAACGCGCACGGCTGCTCAAGGTATCAAGCATACTTCTCATGATAAAATGATATCATGGTAGTGTACTATATAAGACTTTCATTTGAGAATTAGGATACGTTTCTAGGTACCATCTCAGATGGGAAATACTTCTCACTAATTGTGTCTACATTACCTCATTACATTTTTGACTTTGTGTCGACTGCAAGTGATAATTGTGGGTACTATATGTGAAATAATATAACGTTATTCACAAAATACCGGGATTTATGTCCGACTACATCGTGCAGTGGAGGTATTGTCCGAGACGCGTAGCATCGAGGACAATACCGAAGCGTACGATGTACGAGGACATAAATCCCGGTATTTTGTGAATAACATTATTATACACCTTTTTAGTCCAAAGTACCCGAAAAAAGTCGAAATTTAGGCGTTTTTTATGCTTCTTGTGCACTGCACTGAGCGATCGCGAGCAGACTGGGAACGCGTTCTGCGCGCCTTCTGAGCGCAGA
Organism: Ptychodera flava; assembly: GCA_001465055.1. Taxonomy (NCBI): domain Eukaryota; kingdom Metazoa; phylum Hemichordata; class Enteropneusta; family Ptychoderidae; genus Ptychodera; species Ptychodera flava. The sequence continues at coordinate 217,211 of LD347185.1, read as the reverse complement.
GAACGACATTTCAACCTGCGGTGCGCATTGCACAAGGTAGAAATTTTACGTCAACAGCATAATTTCACTCAAATTCACCGGTTTTTGACTGACAATGATTATCTTTGTGAAGTACTGTATGTTAAGAGGTATATATTTTTGTAAAACATGTAAAATATTCTCTTCTTTTTCCCTGTGTTGACGGAAAGGTGTTTTGTGGTGTAGGTCAAATAGCGTCCAATAACACCTAAAGTTATTGTACTCCGCGTCAAAGTTATTCGACTTCGCGTCCTCTAATACCGAAACTTACTGTACGACGAAACACCATAGGTTACAGATGTAGGTGTATAATAATATCTGTGGTTGGGGATTTTAAGGGGGTAAGTGGTTCAATTTCAGCAGCAGAAAGTAGATGAAATCTGGATCTTGTCTGCTTTCATAATTGTCCCTCCATCTACTATTGTTTTGTTTGTAAACTGCGTCCTTGGTAATTTATATCGAAGATATTTCGGTAAGAAAATTCTTGTCGATAAGAATTCGTCTAGCAGATAAGTGTATCCATGTACAGAAAAAATATGTATCATATCGGGTATGGAGCCATTGACTTTATTTATGAATATATTTAATTTAGAAAGCCTATTAAGACATTTTTATTCAGTAAAATTGTAAAAGTGGCACTGAGTAGCAAAATTCTAAATTAAAACAGATCTACATAAGCTACTCAAAACATTATCTGTTTCAGTTCATGCCGGTAAAATTTAAAATATTTTGAAGCAATTATTTTTCTAAAATGAGAGTTGCCGTTACAGAAGTGTCATCACTTAGTAAGTACGGAGAGCTACCGGAATACTCACATTTTCTTCAAAATGTATATCCTAATGTTAGGATTGGAGCTACACCAGAACTAAGAAGGGAGTTTTCAAATAGATCTTAGACAAACTTTTCTTCATGACAATCTGTATCCACAGACTGTTGATTTGCTTGTACGCAGGTCATAATCGAGACATTTTCATGTATGAACAATATATTAAAGGATTCTTTCCTCTAAGAACAGTAATATGACTACAACATGCTGGTAACTTTACTTTCAAAAAAGAACAGTAATCATGGCCAAAGTTCATTTTCTATTAAACACTAGATCAAGAGGATGTTACTAGTAAAGAAGTACCAGTTCGCGATAGACACTTTAAATATTAGACAGCAACTACCAGAGCTCTTGTAAAATCCAGAGGCATGATTTCATAGAGAAACAATGTACAGTAAAGAAAAGATGTACATTAAAGGAAGAGAACAGGGGCGTCACTTTATTATCCGTAAACAAGTAAAAGATTGGCTACAGACTCGTCTGGCATATAAATTGTACAGACAACTTCAGTGAAACACGATCAGCCAAAACACATTGTGACAAAGATAGATTTACAGTGGCAGACAGACTTGGTATATGTGCAGGCGTTGGCCAACGACAATCATAAGGTGGGGTATCTATTGACAGTGATCAACATCCTCAGCAAGTATGCCTGGACCATGTAGATTTAGGCAAAGGCCTGAAATGGCATATTTAAGGTACTCGTAAGTATACTTTGTCTTAAGTACCTTAAGGACTAGAATAATTACAGACTGATTAACGTCTCGAATTTGAGGACACAAAGATAAAAAGTTAATGACAAGAAGGAAAGTGTTTTTGAACGATTCAACCTTACGTTGAAAGGAGTGATTTGAAAATTCTTTACCAATTAACAGACAAGGTCGTTAATCAACTTGAATGTGAACTTCTTGAAACATACAATAGATCACCCAAGTATTCACATGAGGACATTCTGCCTAGTAACCAGCATCAAGCATTTTAAGCACTTAAGGGACACGTCCTGATTATAGAGAAAAAACCAAAGATTCCAAGTTCTTGTTTTCTCGCAGTGTAGAGGAAATTTAATAATATTTGACATCAAAAAACTTGTATTAAATTCTCATGGAACTAAATGCAAGTCTCTAAAAACTCATTGTAATTCTACATAAATTTTGTTGAAGTGTATAGAACTTGAAAGAAATTTAATAAAAGGTCAATAGCGGACTGTTGAGTTTTTATTAAGATTCAAAAAACAAAACAAAAGAAAGATCAATTTTTTTTCATATTTTTTATTAAAATGTCATCCTCAATATGTGAAAGTCGACCATAATTGATACTGAATCGCATGGTTTGCATTCCCGACCCGCCTAACAAATATGTACGATGAACAGTAAAGGAGTGAAAAATGACTTCTTTTCCGGACCAGAAGTCAGGCTTTGTTGACACACGAAACGAAATGTAATCACACAACCGAGCATGCTCACTTACATCTACGCAAGTTTTACTGTGGCGTCCATAAAAATCTATGCTCTTCGAAGAGGTCTGGTCAATAGAAACTGGAGGCTCAGCTAAAAAGGCGCAAAAGTTCTGCGAAATACCGGGCAGATTTAAATGTGTAAGTGTTTACAGATTGTTCGTAATATATGAGCCGTGCAAACAAACGTCTTGAACAGCTTAACTAACGATAAAGGCAGTCCATTGTCAGCTTCATGCACTGCATTGCATGTTTTGACCGATGGTACGGAGATCAATTTTGCTGAATGAACTGAGAGAGAGAAATACATATTTAAATAAAAATTCAATACTTCACCATCGTAATCATTGAACTAGTCGTTTCTTCCATTATGCAGTATTACGATAATTTCGTTGAAAATAAATGACGGGACTGGTTCTACTCCGCCTACTCAAACGAAGTATATTGTACGGCCGGGCTACCTTATGTGTACAGGATAGGCAATACAGCCCATCAACTTTCCGTATTGTTGCCGTAATTGAAAATGCTCAGAATGGAACAAATTATGTCTTGAATGAAGTACAAAAGTCTAACGTAGTAAATTAAAAAGTATTTCCGAATAATGTTGAATGTAACGGGTATCTCCTTCTCACAAGGACTACCGGAGTACAAATAAAACAACCTGGGACAATTCTACACACTGCTCGATTAGAAAGTCATTCACATAAACCTAGATAAAGCGATCAATAAAAACTTTCAAACATCACTTGTTCTGGAAATTTATGATCAATGGTTCTGACCTACGGATTTTACACAGCAGCATTATTTTATGCGTTTGGCCGCTACTAGTCTTATGAGGCTGTACAAGTGCAGCGGGGCCGGGCCGAGATTGGCGTGGGGCCTGCAGCAAAGTAAAGTTGACAGCGTACATTGCAGAATGCCAGCATGTTTGCCTTTCACGTTTGGGAGGAAATTTACCGTTGTATTCAGAGTGCCTTTGTACCGGTATAAAAGCTCAACACCTGATGCATCATGAAGCTGTATTATCAAATAATTATCATGACATTGAGGAAAAAGTAAGACAGAGACAAAAACATTTTGAACACCCCCTTGTAGCTTTCAATTTTGAACGATTCCCAGGTCGTAAATACTGATGCTTTCTTTACTTGCTGCCAAAGGCCATCGTGTTCACTGCATTCGATAGCCTGCCATGCATTGCCAAAATCTGTTGCTTCGATTTTTCAATCACCATGCCCCTACAGCTACAGATGAATTTTAGTTACTTAAGCTACTCAATTTTGATAGCTATTTGCCTACAGGAGTAAGCCAAGTGCATACAGTGTCATCTTGATTTTACATTGGCACCGGTGTTCTTGAGTGACCTACTGCCGGGTGCGCGTCGGCCATTGCCAACTGCAGTTTGAATAAAATCCGTATATAACGTATAGATATGTCACGTTAGTATATTCATGAGCACTTCGCGAGTACTTCATCATGTATCTTTGTAAAACCTTCGGCATTTAAAAGAAACATGAAAAATATTTTGTCATATAGAAATGCATATAACAGTTGTCGAAAACATTGAGCAGGTTGCTGACTGTTTAAAAAGGACATGACAAGTGCTGCATCTTAGCACAATTATCAGCTGATGAGTAGGATAAATATGAGACTGCTCAAAAAGGCCCAGTTTTCAGATTTATATAGAGGTTGGTAGGCTGTTTTGTACTGTGTATAATGAGTGTATTAGTAATGGTTGTGATCATTGTCATTATCCGCATAATTTGTTTGCTGTCAAATCTCGCCCGGACTATAAGTATACAACCTTTGACTCTCTGTTCATTAAGTTTTGTTATAATACCCAAACAAAGAAAAAATATCAAATTTAAACACATGAGCTCACTTGGTAGAGTTACCAGAGTATTGAGATCATGTCAAAATTCACCACGAGAATGATTAGGCTATACTGGCCTCCATAAGTACAAAACATTATTGACATCTTAGTTCATCAAATTGCCGAGCTTTAGACATGTCAACTACGCAATCGGCGCAATACGTAACGAAAATTGTCGTCAAATGTATTATAAACTTAAAAAAAAAAGATGAATAACCCGAAATCGGCAAGAAACCGATGAGACTTGACTATCTGTAATGATGTGAACACGGATGAAGGAACACAGACCGGCAAATAGTAGTAAGTAGATAAACAAAACATCATTATTACCGATTAAACTAAAAAATTACATACAGTAAGTTTACTTCATCAAGTAAGTGTCGAGATTTTCATGAATCTCTTGTATCATAATGACTGCAATTGTGATTGCGGCCGGCTACACTGCTGCTTGTTGAGGGTAAATTTTGTATGAATGTTGTTAACCTTTTAGTGGAATCAACAGCAAACAGGTTTCACTTTTGTTATTGAAGGAATTTAAGTTAAGCCTTAGTCAAGATCTTGCGATGGAGATGAACCCATTGAGCCATCCTCGGACATATGTAGGCCCAGGGCCCCTCATAAGATAGTAAGACATTAACTTGATTGAACAATTTTGAAATGTTGATATATTATTGGTTTGATGTAATGCTTATCAGTTAGATGACTGAAAATCACCACCTCTTATACCGTATTTTGCCTATGATGTTGTGGTAGGCATCTGCCAATGTGTTGTTATGTGGTTGTCTTAATTCTGCTTATCAACTGCTGCTCTTAAACTTTGGTACTGCATATAAACATTCACACAGATTACTCTATTTACATGTAGTTTTATCCAAATATGTAAAGAACTTTAGAGAATGTTCGTCAAATATTTATGTTATTTGAAACTATTCTCTGATAGTTTTGTTTTTTTTTGAAATTCGTTTCGTTATTAGCTTTGATCAATGTAATTAGATTTTGACACACAGAGGACGGGTTACTGCATTTGCACATGTAAATTGTGAGGGTCGATATTGTTCATTCATACACTTTTGATTGCCTTGAAAGGATTTCCTATCCCTTCATTAATTCATTTATACAGACACTTTTAACTTTTTTTCTTGTGTATTTCAGTAATTTTGTATGTATGTATACAGCTCTGTAAATTTGAGAAACCCCTTATAGTCTGATGTGTTTTTCGCTCCACTGTCAGCATTGCAGAGCTTATCAAATAGGCTGATTTTCGATCATAGTCCGTCTGTCGTCCGTCTGTCGACTGTTGTCTATCAACAATTGCCTTTTCCTATGAAACCAAAAGTTATATTGCTTTGAAATTTCGTATGCAGTCCACTTTGGGTGACCTCGCGTAAGTTTGTTAAAATCCTGGTAAAATTTGGATGTATGTATTTTTGGGTCATTTTTCTTCATCTCTGAAACTGCGTGTCCGATCTCTTTGAAATTTGATACGCAGTTATTTTATAGGTGACCTCATTTAATTTGTTCAAATTGTAGTGAAATTTGCATATTTGTATTTTTAAGGCAATTTTTGCCATTTTCGGTCAAAAAAATCTTTAAAAATCTTCCTCTTCAAAACTACAGGTCAAATCGCTTTGATATTTGGTATATAGGTTTCTAGGGATGATCTATTTTAGATTTGTTCAAATTATGCAGAAATATGCAATTTTGTATTTTTGAGGCATGTTTTGTCATTTTTGGTCAACATTTTTTTAATCGAAACCGCTTCTCTGACAGCTTTGATAATTGGTATAAAGGTTTATAGGCATGAGTAAAATGTGATATATTCAAATGATGATGAAATCTACCATTTTGTATTTTGGGCAATTTTTGCCGTTTTTGATAAGAAATGTGTTTCTCAAGAAGTACTGGTCTGATAGCTTTTGAATTTGGTAAACAGGTTTCTTCAGATTAACTATGATGTGTATTAAAATTACGAGGAAATCTGCAATATTGAAATTATGGCAATGCTTGCCAATTTTGGTCAGAACATTTTATCCTCAAACAAACTAACTGTCCGATAGCTGTGGTTGACTTGTTCGTAGAGGTGATCTAAATGCGATATGTTCAAATGATGATGAAATCTTCAATTGTTTTTTTCAGCTATTTTTGGCCTTTTTTCTTGCCACTGAAATGAGCTATCAAAGATTTCTACCTTCTTCATGAACACGTGTCAAAAATAGTTATCCTCTGCATAACACAACAGAGCTATATCGGCCACTCTGTTGCTTGTTAATTTGTATGATTGTCATTGAGTTTTGTAAATGCGGTAAATAAATACATTTATTTTCGCTAGAAATGCAATATCGTTTTGATTGCATATTTTTCAACAGTGTAAATTGATTTATAAACTCGATTTTGTAAAAAATGATATTTCCCATGTAAAGCGTGTTATTTGATCATTTTTAGATCTGGAATTAGTCATGTTGAAAATTATTTCGGTTCTTTTTCAGTTAAGTAATCGCCAAGCGGTGTTTTTCGTTTACATGCACTAATGCTGCAGTATTTCTGTCAAAATTAGTATTATAAACAAGATATTCTTTGAACGTTCAGAGGTCAAATGAGAAACTACTGCAATATGGATATTGGCTATGACACACGGAGGAATGGTTACTGTTTTTGTACGTGAAAATTGGGGAGGGTCACTATTTTTTGTGCAGGGTCGTTTTGAAAAATATCGCTTCCCCCATGTAATTTCTGCCAAGTCCCTTATGCTGTACAGCTGCTTTGAGTCGATCGACTGTTACTGGATTGAGTATATGTAGACTTATCGCTAATTGAAAGTGGCTTACAAATATACCACAAGAGTCAGAGGTGACATGTGGGTATGCAGCAGCATGGACAAGAGGTTAAACAGTTCACAGCGCTTCCATGGTTTGATACACTTGACTCGGTCCTGCTTCCTAGTGCCCATTTCAATGGCCCCGACACGATGCAACGTGGTGGAAGCCGGCGGTAGTCAGGATCTATCGCCTTCTAATGAGTTGCCTCCAAGGGCAATCAATTTAGAAGCATTCCAGTAACCCTTCTCCATGCTAAAATAAACGTGATTTCTGTAGTATTTAGCCCTTTCGAGAAGACAATTTTGCATTACACAGAGTTTAAGGACTAATTTTGCGATGACATTAGTCATTATTGACAAAATCTCGAAAAGACATTTTGCCGATTGTGGACAAGGCGTTTCTAGCAGTTGGTGGAAACAGTCGTTGCTCGGCCGACATGTTCCTTAAGTTGGAACCACTCGTTAAGACCTCAAACATGTCCCTGAACGCAAACGTTTCCCGGTATTTTTAGTTGAATTTGATTTCCTTGCAGTCAAAAGAATTTTCATTTATCTTTGCATGAAGTAAAGTGTTGTTCGAGACGTTGTCAAAAATAGATTCGCTTTTAATGTTTATGTTCCCGATGGATTCTATCTTGTGAAACTAGACAAAATGGCATGTCATTTTTGCCCTTTGGCCTAGACAGTATAATAAGAGCATCATAGAATTGTCGTAGAAGCATGCGCAGTGCAAGCTCTTGCAGTCGATAGGGAATGGCATTAATGTCGTTCAACTATGTTCAAAGCTGTGCACTGCTTACGCGTGTTACTATACCTACTTAAGTCTACTTATATTGATTTGGTTTACCTGTCTCTTAGATTAGGGAGACAGAGGATTAAAAACAGTCTGTCAGAAGTTTATGATAATAGAGAGAAAACAGTAATCATGCAAATATTAAACTCCAGTGTGCCGCAGAATTGTACTTTTAGAGGCAAAATAGTAGAAAGGGAGTTTACATTATTTACGGTCTGAAGTTCTGAGGAACTTGAGTACTTGGACTGGAGACCAACAATATATCCAAGGTTCACCACAATATCAATGTCCGTCTGTGGGTAATTAGGTTAGGAAATTCATTATTTCATCGTATCCTGAGTTTTAAACGTATTGTAATGTAATTGTATATTACCTCCGAAACTTCTAAATCTTTATTAAAAAAAACAAAGTTCTTAAAATAGTTCAAACTAAACCTGACATTGCAAGCCTTCGATGAAGTGGTACGGTATGGTATTTTGGCTTGTACATCATGTTTTGTCTATTTATGTCGCATTCTTCTAATGTCGGCCATCTAGTGGATTACGAGACCTGCAACAATGAGATGAAACAATGCATTACGTGTACTTGTCGCTAATATCCTACATCTCTCAAATAAAATTATCCATTGCCGTTAAAGCAGGTAACAATATCTCTTCATATTTCCTTTCTGTTTTCAGATTCGCTTCTCTACGTTGTCTACAACGATCATGCATCAAACAATCTGGAAGATGGCAAAAACATATCCTCAAAATGGCCTCTGGCCTGGAATATACAAGACCACTTTTCCCACGATTTGCATAAGAAGGCAAGATGTTTTTCGATTTTTGACAAGTTTTCAGAATACCAAAAATCATCAATAAAGGAATACATCGAAAAGATTGCCGTGTATCCTGAACCATATTGGGGTGCTTCTATCTTTTTGGTCAGTGAACAAGGCAATCAATTCACAAATGACATACTTTCTCACCCTTTAATAAAAGAGACAGAAGAACGTACACCAAGTCATTCAATCTTTAGATGTATTGAGCCAGCTCTGGCTGAAGATATTCAATCCCCTACTGATGCGCCTCTTCAGGATGGTCAGATTGAACAACAAAAAAGAAAAGAGATATCAGTGCGTTACATTTCGAAGGAAGACATAATTAACTATGCTTCTGATACAGATGTCCGCATGGGTATTTATATTGCGAAAAAGTTCCGTTTGATTTTACCAGGATTGCCAGAAATACCTAGTAAGTAGAAAAATAGTAATGATATGTGTTTGTTCGTAATGACATCACGTAATTCAATAATCGAGTACAGTGTAAAGCCGAGGTTTTGTTCACAATGCCTTGCGTCTCGACCAATACCGAAAACTACGATATACCTAAAAATAAATCCCGGCATTTTTGAATAAACGTGTTGTGATATTATATTTTTTCATCATTTAAGTCGAATTATAGCTTTTCAAAATGCGCTTTACTTACACTTGGTCACGTGCAGACTAAATGTGTTTGGTATGAAAATACCAAATGCGTTAACTAAACACACAACAAGAATTCAACCCAGGCAGTTGCAAAAATTTGTTTATAGTGTTCATGGTAAACAAATACACGTTTTTGATTGTCTTTATAAATAAAAAGATGTGACAGATTATTTACTATGTTTATATAACTCTATTTGATCAAACACAACATAAAAATCGTCTGACTGCTGGCCAATCTGCTTTTCGCTTCATATTCACTATTACGAAAACTTTCTGCACAAATTAAAGTTCTTGATTTACTTATGTGCTTGTGTAATTTACAACTTTCGGGGGTTACATATAAAACTTTCTGGGTGTTTGTGCCTAAATTTCTGCGATAACCATATGATAATTTTCAAAAGTGCTATTCAAAAAATCAATTTCGCGTGGAAGTTGAAATCCTACTAAGAACATCATTCGTTTCAATATATGAGGGGGTTTTTGAATGTATTTTGACTAGAAGCATGGCTTTGAGGCCATATTTCCCATTGCGAGAATCGCGAGATAACCATAAAAGAGTATTCAGAAAATAATATTTATCTCTGAAACCAACAACTGATTCTTTAAATGACAATTCTGCGTATATCATCATTAGTGTTCATACTTGAAAGGTTGCAAAACATTTGTGTTATATGATATCATGATTTGGCGGCCATTTTGCCATTCGTAGAAACTCAAGATCACGATATTTAAAATCTTCTTATCAAGAGCATGTAGACTGATAGAGCTCAAAGTTTGCCCGTTTCATTATTATTCTCAGCGCTTCTAGGTTTACCGGGTTGTACTGTGACTGTATTGTCACTTTTTAAAACCTATTATCACGATTAAATTATTTAAAACATTCTCCTGAATTTAATCATTCTTGAGACAAAAAAACATACTATTATCATAAGTGTTGGTACTTGCAAGTTTGATAAAGTAATTTCAATCGATGTCATGTTTTTTGGTGATTTACCAGTTATGAATATCGATTGAAGAAGTAATTTACAAACTCTTGATGAAAAAACCCGCCTGACCATGATTTGAAAGTAATTTTACCATATCACTATTAGTCAGAGTGCAGGCAACCTTAACAACGGCTTAAAATTCGGTCGTCTCGTTCTGCGATGTACACTGCTAATATTAAATAGCATATAACTAAAAGAAGATGATAAAAAATTATTCCTCCCAAGAACAAATGGACCACTTTGGCCAAACATGTGAATAACAGCATCCGTTTACAAAGACTTATTCGTTGTAAGAATATGTAACAATGCATGCTCAAGAGAAAGGAAGCATGTGCAAGCATGAGGACGTTGACCTGTGACAAGGAAAGAGAGAATAAGCTTCGCCTATAGTTAAAGTAAAAGCGGACATACACTTTTACCAAACTTCCCCTGATCGGGTCCAACTGTGTCCCATCAATAATGCCATTCATAACCAACGTCAATTCCTGATTTTCGAATTGCGAACTCTCGCGAGATTTGACATTATGTGCAGGCGCATTGAATGTGATTTTTCTATTTTGGAGCAGACGGTATGACAGTTTTTTACAGCAAATCACGAGTACGTGCATCGGTTGCTAGGGATATGCCGGAGTTCCAGTGCGCAGTACGGGATTGCAAATCGCATACCCATAAGCTCCGAAATTTGGAAAAGTATCCATGGATGAGTGGGGTGACTTTCCACGCCTTCCCTCTTCGAATATCGCAGAAAAATCTTCGCCAGAAATGGATTGATCTCTGTCATCGCGAGCCATCGTGGGTCCCCAACAAGTTTGTTCATGTCACTTTTATCTTGACAATTTACCCTGTGCCCGTAACCGAAATCACTGTATCGTTCACTACAAATTCCCTTGCAACAACTGGGGACTTTGTCAGATCAATCCCGTCCGAGAAGCCAGTGGCAGTTAAACTGCAGTATAGACAGTGCTCGTGCATAACAAACGGAGAATACTTTGAAGTTGATCATGACATCGAGACTGACACTCAACTTGACGTCACGATTTCCACGGATTATAGAAATCGACAGAGTTATCCGTCCGTGTGCATGAAAAGTAAGTTTATTAATTTTAATTCCATGCCTGCTAGAGTCTTGTTGTTTATTTGTGTGTGTGTGTGTGTGCTTTTTTATATCTTTTCAAATTCATTTTCATTGTTCACGGTCGTGCCCCGATGGCCATTTTACCCGGCCAGATGATCTTCTGTGCGGCTTTCACGTCTTGTAGCTGGCCGCCTTGCATGAACGAAATTTTGATTGAATAAGGGACTGGACGTAAATTAGCAGGGGGAGGGCCGGGGGGATTTCGTAAGAGAGTGGCCAAAAATTTATGACCCTCCCCCAAAGCAAGGCTGAAAAATTTATGACCCTCCCCCAAAGCAAGGCTGAAAAATTTGTGACCCTCCCCCAGTTTCAAAAAAATAGAATATTACAAATTGATCGAATCTTCAACATTCAAAAATTGAGGTGGGGATTTACAACACAGGGCAATATAGATGGATACCAGCAAGGGATGTCTGCAATTTTTTTATTTGCTTCTGCTTGTGACAAGAACAAGTCTAGATATGGATATCATTACCTAAGAATACTTTCAATGACTAGGTGTCAGTCACATTTGACCAGCATGGGTAAAAGTTACTAATCTTGTAGAAAAAATCTGGATAATTCTATGCTACAGATTTTTCAGTACTTTTAATAAAAGGGAAACCCCTGATTTCTCTGCCTACACATATGCATTTCAATTGTTATGATAGTGGTTTAATATACTGTTTAACTCTTACACTGTTTAAACTTAGTAGACCAATCACCAGATAAAGGAGTAATGTCACTGGTATTCTTGTTTCCAGTGTGGTATGGGTGGATCCTTCTGGAGAACACTATAGGATAAACTCTATGATTAAATTAATTCATTGTTTGATTTTCTGCACAAGTTTGATGAAATGCTCAATTTTCCACTTTGTCAGCACACTTGTAAATGTGGAACAAAGCACAAAATAAGTTTAAGACTTCACTGGACATAAACAATGACACCACTGCTCAAGTGTCATCAGGCTTTGCTGACAAACTGAATCAATACTGAGCATATCATGCTAAAATACAGCAGCTAATACTGAAAAATTCTGAAATCTTATGAATTTATGTAACTCTGACCTGGTAAGTAAACAACAAGACCAAAATCTTGTCCATACACCATTGTTTCAAATTACAGTGACTGACAGGCAAAACTAACAAAACAGCAAACATGGAATTTAGCCATTTACATTGGCCATCAAAGGGACAAAGTCACTCATTTTTGACAAAATTTTGGTCATTTTAATTTCCGTTGAATATATGCTTTTCTGCTGCTCACTGAAATGGGCTCAATTGCAATCTCTGGTTGTCACAGCTCAACTCATATGCATGCATGGATATAGCATGTGGTCACTTAATAATTTAATTTAAGGTATGTACCAAAAATTTTCACAGTAAATTTCACATGTTAATGTGCCTTATAAAAAGTGAGAATTGAATTGCAATAACCAGAGAGTGGGCATATTTCAGTGAGAATAATCTATCAAAAGAAATTTTAAATGGCAAAATAATGTCAAACATGAGCAATTTTGTCCCTTTAACTTGGTACATATCTAGTACAGATTCTTTTAATTCAAGTGTCAAGCAGCATGACCATTGCACTGTTGAAGTATTAAAATGGTGGCAATGAATATTTTTATAATTGGTGCATTGACAAGATACCCTACATGTAGTACTGTAAAATGTTGACAAAAATAGCTTTGTCCAAAGTATCATAATATTAGCCATTTCTGAACAGGGATGTATGATTACACCACCATGTGAACTCACAAATATTTCCAATATGAAAGTGCAGTCCTCTGCTGAGTGCCGAATCATGTACCGGTATGTTGTACACCATGGAGGCAGACACCAAGCATAGCATTATGTGAAAAAAAGTTAAAGTCTTGGTACTAGATGACCACTAAACAAGATTGGCAGTCCGCTTGTTTCAAAGCTATTTAAAAACTTTTCTAGGCCTATTTCACATCATACTTGACCCTCTGCACTTGACCTGCAAGCTTGGTACGTACATTGTATTCTGGAAAATGACAGTAACTTCAACATCATTTTAAGTCAGAGATTCGTCATGTAAGTCATTAATTTCACTTAATTATTTCTGTCCCTTCTTCCTGACTGTCAAAATTGATTGAGGTCTAAGTATTGAAAGTACTTAATTTAATGATGATTTTCACAAACATGTTTCACTTTCAACTTGACTAAATAGTCACTACTTCCAATTGTGACTGTGAACATCATTCTAAAAATATTCAAATACCTTCAACGTATACAAGTTTGTTTACAAGTTTCTAGTCTGGTTCCCTGACCCATTTCCCGGGTAGAGGGCGTGGGGAAATATAGGGTCAGGTACCGGGTAGCCATCTTGAACAGAATTTTGTTCAAGATGGCGGAGGTTATTCACCTGACAGAACATGCTGCAACAAATATGGCTGCTACCATGAAAACGCCGGTCAAAATTCGACTGGATCAGAATTATGTACGAACACTGGTATCCGAACCAAAAACATTGGCACACGAGACGGGAAATATAAACTGAAAGGATTAATCCAGAAGTACGGGGAAATAGAGGTGATTTAAGGCTGGCTGCGATATCACAGCTAATTGAAAGCAAACTTTGTTGGAACTGTGAACGACGATTGATTTCGATGGATAGAATGGTGTCCGAATTTCGTGAAAAATGCCAGGCATCATGTCGACGTTCTAAAAGTATCAAGAGGTGTGCTAAATCAAAGTGGCTAAATCATGGAGGTAAAAAGTCTTTCTTTCTACCTCCACGGCTTTGTGGTACAAACAAGAAGTTGGTGTCAAGTGAGCCAGAAAGTGCGAAACCCAAGAAACATGAGAAAAAGTTACAAGTGTTTCTTTCATCCAATCACAGCTTGTTTTATTTTAACCCAATAGCGTCCATGTTTACATTAGCCGGTACCTGACCCTATATTTCCCCACGCCCTCTACCGGGGAAATGGGTCAGGGAACCGGACTAAAAAGTTTCGCGCTGTACGAAGAAGTTCTCTGGACGTACACTGTACATTTTAGCCTATCATTTTTCAGGAAATAAAGGTCTGTATGTTTAAATGATTGGCTTATTGGCTTATGAAAAATATAGTAAGGATCAGAAAGATGTTGGTATTGCAATTCACAAGTCTCGGTGTTGTCTTCCCAAGCAGGAGCTACCAAGCTCTGCACGGCAGGGCTGTGTGTTACCGGCGTTATATGGCCTCCTACCACAGGCCGTTTAACGCTTGTAACACAAACCCTGCCATGCAAAGCTAGGAGCTACCACACTCTTTTGGTAGTACCTTGGTATCATATATTGCTTTATGTAGCTGCAGTTCCGAAAATGAAGGGTTTGCCTTTTTCGAGTTTAAGCTTTTGAATTTTAGGGTTTGATCAAGTTGACGTCTTACCTAAACAGCAGTCCAAAAATTAAGGTACTAGGTACAACGGCAATATTGTCCTACGCTAGTAGGATATGTCATGTGTACCACCATCGCTACGCAAAGACTACTTACCCAAAAGAGCTCTCTCTCTACCAGGTGCATAGGCCTTTGCGTTGCGACTGTGGTTGCACCTTAGTGATGAGTATGCCGTTGTTGGAGGCAATCAAAGCAGCCAATAGCTGCCTGAATACTCTTACCAATCTCGTAGGGCTTAGACTGCTACACCAAGTCAATGGCATATATCATGTAAAGTAGGCAGTAAATATGTACCCTTTCACTTTGACTTTGAACTGCAGATATGGAATGTTATGATTCAACAGGCTGTCCAATAATTCTAATAATGAATACCCAAATTGGCTCATAATGGAATAGAGCACACTTATACTCCATTAAGAATGCTTGTGATAAATAATGCTCTTCAAATGTTTATATTAATGCAAATGCATGTGCCTGCCATTTTTTCTTAGGAATTATAATTTAACATTTATCAAAATATCAATGAAATTCATAATTTTGGAATGTATCACAGTGACAATTGAGGGAATACTAGAAACACAATGTGACACTGATCTCCACAACAATGATATATGGTCATATTCAATGTATTGAGCAGTTCAATCTCTACATGGGGAGGAAATATGGGAAAGTACAATGTATGTTTAAAATGTGTTCTTGGTACAGATATAGAACTACATGTGTGCATGACCCCGATTCACTGCATTTTATAATATTCCTGATAGACCTGTGTATACGTAGTCAGAGAACTGAAAATACCTGTACATGTGCTCATTGCACTCATATCAAATCCAGTTTTACAAAATGTACTATGTGTTCCAGTAGACAATGAGAAGTTTTAGTCATGTTGCCCTGTTTGGGGGGAAAGGTCAACAGAAATGCTATGCCATATTTTAAGCAAACAGTTCAAAGCTAGGTGTTTTTAACCTTGACAATACTTTGTCAATTTTTTGTGCCTCGTTTCTTTGCATTTTAAACATATCACAGAAAGCAGCCTAGATAATAGAGGATAGATTTATCCTGATTTGACACAGAAGTGGCAAACACTATTTCATGGCCAATCAAGTCTTCATATTCTGAAATGACATTGGGATTTCACCATACTTAATCAAGTTCAATCTGAATACGTGATCAACATGGCTGATTAACTGTATAAATTACCCAAATTAAATTTCAACAAATGTCATATATCCTGCCAGCACAACACAAATGAACAATTTCCATTCCAAAGATAGTACCCACGTGGTAAAGCCAATATGAACTTGAAAATGCCACAAGTAGCCATACCAATCAGAATGACTGTACCTAAATATTTAAGTATACTAAAATCACTTTTCTGGAATCAAAATTATTAATTATCACACCAAAGCTTGCTCTTAATTTGAAACAATAGTATCTCTAAAAACTAAAATTCATGTACCAATAAAGTGACTGATGCAGGGTGGAGCTTGGCCTTAAACTTTAAAGGGAAGTGGCTTATGAAAGAGAGGGAACTTTTGTTGATCAACAAAAAGTGGAATGATAAATAATATTGTCAAATAGTTATAGGTTCAAGATTGACTGCCTCAGTGGAACAATGTAAGATATTGTGGTAATATCCAGCAGTGTTTTTGTTAAAGGTGGTACCTATAGGTAAATGTCACCGGGGTTCCCCAGTCACTTTACCAGGGTTACCCTTGGTATATCAGCGCAGTTATACTAGCAGACAACAAAAATTTTACCAGGGTTCCCAATGTTCCCCAATCTTAGCAAAAACACTGTCCAATGTTTATTAACAAAACACACTACATGTACACTGGGCAGCCAGAGTGCCACGGGTTAGCTGAGGAGCAATAGATTGGATTTGCTATAAACTTAATGGCGATAAGAATAGCAACAAGAGAGACAATCCTATTTAAGATAATGGTGGGGAAGAGATACGCAGAGAGTTGGGAATGAGCACTTAGTAGAAAGTAAGAGGCAGTGTGCGAGTGATGTCATGTGAGCATAATTGTCTATACAAACAATTTGCTTTCTACTTTAGTGCACGACAACAAGCCCAAAAATTTGTGACCCTCCCCCTCAGAGGAGCTCAAAAAATTGTGACCCTCCCCCAAACAGAGGCTCAAAAATTTGTGACCCTCCCCCAAATCCCCCCGGCCCTCCCCCCAGCTAATTTACGTCCAGTCCCTAAGGATTGGCTTCTCATATTTCTTGTAATCGAATATGAGTAACAATGCATTTTTTAATGTTAAGTAAAAAAATTTTATTGACCGATGTGATGTAAACATAATTTCTAGAACCCGTTTGCGCGTCGTACGCCCGCGTCTGTGATCATTCTATAAATAGAACTTGGAATTTTTGTTCTTGCATGCATCTCTTCGTATTGTCACCTAAGTAGTGGTCTCGTCGAAAGTTTCAGTAGTCACTATATACAAGTAGTAGTACTCATGTAATTTATTTTATTTTCTTTCCTTGATAGACGCAGTAATTACCATCACCAACCCACCAAGTGATGATCATTTGTATTGCAAATTTGATCATGATATAAATGAAGTATCAAGTGTGTGCGTTGCAAGTCAGACAGACATTACAGGTATCACCATTCTCATCGTAAAATGTATATATACGTAACTCAAAAGCTGCAATAATATTAAATATAAAATATAATAAAGCCCCAAAAATTTGTTCATCTTTGTTTACTTTGTCCATAGTTTATCATAGTCACATTACCATAAATACTCAAATGTGTTCAGAGTGTGAGTGTCATGTCATCATTGGAAATGTCAACTGATCAACTTCACTTGATTAAAGCTTTGTGTATTTTGAGTAGAAATTTACCTGAAATACAATTCAGATATTTCAGTGTTTTTTCGCAGGTTTTTGAAAATGATATGGCAACCCAATACCATTTCTGATGCCCTCTAATACATTTGTATTGGTATTTTAAAGGGAACCTCATCAAAATTTCTTAGGGTACTGATATACAAACAGCAGAAATATGGTTGCATTTCATAGTGCTTTCAATACTTTATTTAGTGTGATTTTGATATTTTTTCATATACATAATACTAAATCTCACATAATACAACTATAATGTAATTTTATCTGATATTAGGACAACAACCCTTCATTGTTATTAATTTATAAATAGGGTCATATATATCACAAATCCAAGAAGAAAATTTGCTCTTACAAGGGAGGATTCATGAGTTTGAGAATGCTCTCACTGATAAAGAAATATTGCGGCGAGACCTGATTGTAGACAGTGTTCTCAAAGATAATAAAAGCTGCATGAAATATACAGTAGGTTATTTTTCTCAGAAAATCATGCTTGCATAGTAAAAGAAACTCATGTTGGCCTGCCATATTTAGGTATCTAGCAGTATACATGTACAAATGACATTCATCCCTATTGTTGTAGTCATTTTCTTAGGAAGCACCTTTTTTAGTGTCTTATGTTTAAGTCTGGTCTTGTTTTCAATTTGCTAAATCAATGTTGATTAGGGATGCATTGAGAAGAGATAAAGCATAAAATGAAATAAAATTTGTTATACAGAATAAAAAAGACTGGACACTTAGGCGCAAACCTGGAAATTTAAGCAGGTTTCACAAATAAAATGTCAGAGCTAAGAATAATGCACATTTCTATTCTATACAATTACTGTGTCTGCATCCAATCAACTTACAAATAGTTAAAAATACCTGGGTCTCTGATGAAAAGTTTTACTTTATCAGTTTGTATTTTTTCTCATCCAGGATCAATTCTTTCGCTTCAAAGTCATAATGTATGGCCCTCTATGACAACAGTATTGGTGGAAAGTGACTGGTCATTGATCTTGTGCTAATATAATTTTCAAGTATTTTACAGCTCTGTAACTTCTTTTCTCTGCAATGTGTATTTACCAATAGGTATAGAATCAAGGAGCCAGCTAACCGGTGTTTTCAATACAGTATCAACAGCAACAGCTGGTGGTAAAAATATTGAATACTGGTGTGGCAAACATAGTCTCAGGTAATTTTGTAGGGTTGTGAATTGTTTTTGATCAAATCTGGCAATAAATGACAACATAACAATGTTCAAACAATTCAATTTGCTCAATACATGGTAGGTAATATGTATCATGTCCTTGTGGTAGAAGTTTTCTTATTTATCTAGTGTAGACTTTAAGTACGTACCCAATATGTTCAATGATACTCAACTTACAAGTGAGTAAAGGGCCAGTTATGCTAACTTTTAATGTTTTTTCACCATTTTTATTTTATAAAACAATTTCAACTTCGTATTCTACTCCCTAAAGAATGTTAAAACAACTACTGTTTAGCATGTCAACATAGCGTCTATACGAGTAAATTGTACTGTTTTTGATAACATGTGAAATCAGCTAGTTAAGACGAGGGTTAACTTGTCCATTATAACAGTTCAGTTTACACACATGCCTAGTTGACAAGTTGTATACTGTTTATCTAAATATTGCTTGTGGGGTATAACAATAAATTCAGTGTGCTGACATTGAAAACAAAAATAGTGCAAAAATCATCAAAAGTTAGTATTACTGCCCCTTAGTATTCTTAAATCTTTTGTAAAAATTATTTCATTTATAAACAGTGGTCATTACACATATCCTAGTTGTGTTGACAAACATGACTGTGCATTTTAGCATACTGTAGAGAGTATGAAAACTACTTCACGTAGAACATGAACATTTAAAGTGCTGGTAGGTAAAGCTAAAGGATTGGTAGAAAAAATATTAGGCCAAGGGTCAAGATAAAAGTTTTTCAGAAACTTCTCATTGGTTTGAAAATGTTATGCACTTTCCATATTGTGTTTAATCACTAAATGTATTGGCTTTGTTGACGTGCAGAACACTATAGATATTGTATTATGTTATGGTGAAGAAGAAGAAGAAAGTGTGTTTGATCTCCACATTATGCAAAATTACAGAAAAAATTTACATAATCAGTCTATAGAATGAAATTGGTTTTAATCTTTCTGTTCAATTTTCAGTAACATGAACAACAGAAGACAATATCATAGCGAAAGATTCAATTCAAAACCTGGAAGGAAAAGGAAACTCAGTCCTTTTCAAGAGTTTCTGATAACCCTTTTGAGGCGAGACAGGGATTGTCATTATTTATTTTAGCTGATATGTCGGGTACGTCAGCTACTCGGATGTCCCAGGTTTTTATCACCTGGATTACTGTTATGAGTACTGCTATGTCTCCGCTTTTGAAATGCCCCTCGAAGGGACTAGTGTTAAAAAATATGCCACATAGTTTTAAGGTGAAATATAGAGCCACCACAGTTATAAATGATTGTACAGAGTTTTCCATTCAGAAGCCATCAATGCCCAAAGCACAGTATATTACATATTCCAATTACAAATCACGAAATACATGTAAGGCTTTTATAGGAATAACACCAGATGGCTACATCAGTTTTGTCTCAGAGTTGTGGGGAGGAAATGCATCCGATCATTATATTACCAAGGAATGTGGTATCATCGATTTGCTCGAAAGGGGGGACCTGGTCATGGCGGATAGTTTTTTTTGATAAGAGAGCACTTGCGTTCAAAAGGTGGAACCGCAAGATCTGCATGCTTCTTTAAACATAAGTGCTCATGGGGTAAGGGGAAACATTTTAGTCTAAAAGAAATCATTCAGACACGAAATATTGCTCGATTGAGAATTCATGTTGAGAGAGCCATCGAAAGAATAAAAAAAAATTCTCTTTTATCAAGTACAATTACATTGCCTCTAAAACCTGTAGCCAATCAGATGTTGATAGTTGCAGCAGCACTGTGCAATCTTTATGAACCACTTGTGAGGAGGTAGCATGATTCAGAGACATGTCACGGAGTGTGCCTCACAAGTTTGTCAGTAATGGATAGACTTTTTGAGTGCTCAATTCTTGTGCCGATGAACAGGTTATTATTGTGAAAACATAGGTCACATATTTTGAAGAGTGCATATGGAAAGAATGTTTCTCTTTGATGTATTTCATCAGAATTTCTCTTACCGTGCTTCCCTCTGTCATATTTCCATGTTTCTTTTTGTCATCTGTGATGACACAAATTGGAGTGAGTCATGGGATACTTCTAACACTTAAACAAACAAATTGTTGACGGCAGCAATCAAGTAGTTGACAGTGTGTCCATTAAACATCTTCCAGGAAGCAATTGTTGTCTTTTTTTATTGAAAGACATATGTACACCAAACACTAAAAGATGTATAATAAATGAGAAACTTGTTTTATTCGCATTAAATCAGTGTTGAAATGGCATGTTGATACATTCATTACTGCTAATACATATTCTACAGTACTACTTTTATGACAGATACATAAATATTTCTTGATTTCTTCTCATCTTGTATAGCCATGCTAATGTCAATTGCCCTTGGTGCTAGTATAAATTCAATAATGAGGAACAGTAAATTTTGATTGTTTTTCATTAAAGGGACAAAGTCGGCCATTTTTCATGAATTTTGTTTGATAGGACATACTACTCATATTGTTTGACATGTAGAAAAATACAGAATGAATGGGTGACCATGCATATATTCAACCCCGCCTTTGGACATGATACATGAAACCATCGCAAAAAATGGTGATGACCATTCATTAATTTTTGCGATGGTTTCATTCGGTTTGTCTAAAACAAGGGTCGAATATATGCATGGTTACCCATTCATTCAGTATCTTTCAACATGTCAAAACAGTATACTAACCAAACCACAGTAATGCAAAGGACAATGATTAAATGTAAGATTGCCTTCGAATATTTGGAAAAATCCATGAAATGAACAAGTCTGTAAGCTTAGAGTGCCACACACCCCATAATGCTTGATCGTGGTAAATTATCTCCACATTAATGTATGGATGTTTGCCTAAAACAGTACAAAATCACAGTATTCCACTTTGGCCAATGCCATCTGCATCTGAATTTGTGTCATCCATGGACCAGAACCAAGGTGAACACACTTATTCTCATCTATACTTATATTATAGAAATAACGGACGACGCGCTGACCATTAACGTTTATTTAAGGGCAAGGAGGAGAGGAAAGCCAAATATTAATGGGCGAGGCTTGCCGAGCCCGTTAATTTGGCTTTCCTCTCGCTCGCGCCAATATATAAATGTTAATGGTCAGCGCAGAGTCTGTTATTTCCATTATATTATCAACGAATCCCTAAAAATCGTCAAAATTTATGAAAAGTACCCGTGCGAACGACAACTGGGCCCAAGAACCTGACAGTGAGTAGTGCGTGCGCTGCCAAAATTTTGCAAATCCAAAATCCAGAAAAGCGTCTAAACTTGGCCCACAAATGCTCCATTTTATTTTTTGGTTGATTATGAATTTTGTACGAATCACAATTTTCGTTTCAGCTGTAAAGTTACTATGTTTATAACATTATTCATATTCATGGGCATGAAAACAAACCATTACTGTGTATTTGTGGGCAGTCACGTGGTTCAGCTCGACCAATCAAAACGCGATGGACAGGACATGGTAATATAATATTGCTTTTTGAGATAAGCAAACTCTTCAAAACTACAATGAGCTCCTGTACTCGGGCACTTTATTTCAACAACCCCTCTCCCATGACATTTACATTCAACCATGGCATCAGGGCTTGCTCCTAGATGGGGTTTATCAGGAACAACAATCAACCCTGTTTCCAAAATCTTGAAATTCTTGTGTAATTTACCTATTTGCTTACTGTACATACTGCGTGCAACATACTCTCTCTTTACCATATTGTGTATGCATGTTCCCTGAAAAGTTGCTTTGGCCAAGGTAAGATTTAAGAAGTGAGTGAGTCTGAGAATGATTTTGTACATGCATGACTTGATGAGCAACACTGGCTGTTATTCTCTCTAACCTTTGATATACCTACTCTTGATTATTTGCTTGACCCCCGATATTTTCCTCAATAGCATCATATATGCCTTGTGTAAATTCAGATGCAAGAGTTTCAAGTCTACCATTTCTATGTTTTCTACAAATTTCTAAGAATATAAGGGCTATAATGTCATCTGTATCAGAATCATTACTTGAACTGCCAGGCAAATACCGGATAGCAAGTGAATCTTATCTTGCAGCACGTTTCCATCTGAAACAAATAAGTGAATTTATATTATATAGTTTCTCCTAGTTCGCTTCAATTTTTGCTTTGTCCTAAAACATACTGGAATATCTGTATTGGATTTCAAACCCAATACTAATATAAGCCATGAACACTAAAATTACCGTATGAAGTAATTTCAGTGTTTGTACCGATTGTGCAAAGTTGGGGTGATTAAATTATGATTAAATCTAGTGAACATTTGTAAAAAACACGAATGTTTCTGGAATTGAAATGAACTTGTCTGTCTGTTTATGATTTGACCAAAGACAGCGTAGTGGAAGACCAGTTCCACTGCCAATGGCTTGACAGTGATGCCTACTCGTGTCTGATCAGCAAAACAGAAAGAATAGTGTTGAAATTTCTTGCAGCAAGCTCGTTGGCCACAAATAAATTGCTTTGTAGGGATTTATCGTGAAGGAAAGCCATCGGGTGTGAGAATGAACACGAATAGAAAAGCAATACAATCACTAGGAAAACTCCCACATCAATGAAGGCAACTCGGATGTGCAATAGACATCAAATCAGGTCCAACAATCGTTATCATTCAAGGTAACTAAGAAATTTACCAGGTCCAAGGAACATATTGAAAATGACAAAGGCAATGGGGTCATCTTGAACCACAAAATAGTGGTGGTACCAGGTGTTTGGAATGGGTAAGCGTACCCTGCCAGCTAGCCGCACCCGTCAAGATTGACCCAAAGCGACAAATCCATCGTTATTTGGTGAATTCACCAAATTACTTTTGTTAGTCAAAATTTGGTATGCTGTCACTCATCATTTGAGTAACAGACAGGTCATATTTTGATGCAACATCTCCGTATCTACCGTAGAACTTCTTAAATGATTTCACTAATCTGCTTTCTGGGAATCCTTGCCTCATGCACTTTTGAGCTAATAGGCTGTGTCTAACTCGAAAGTCTTCATATGAATGGCATGCTCTACTGTATCTGAGGAGTTGTGAAATATACACACCATAAGCTGGAGATGATGGTATATTGCTCGACAAAAAGGGAAAGTTTATGATTTCAAAATTGAAATCGTCTCTTTTGTCACACAGCTTAGTATATAGTGTGTTTTGTCTAATTTAAACAATACGCCTAGGTGTGAAGCCAAGTCCACACTTTCAGTTGTTTCTTTTATTTCTAAATCATCTGGGTAGATGTGGTGTAGATAATTGGATATACCAGGATTATTAAAACTGATGAGATCATCGATATATCTGTGGATGTTGTTAAATCGCTTGGCAATCCTTTTACACCCAGATTTCTGAAGTGATTGTATGAACACTGCTTCATACGAATACATAAATAAGTCTCCAAGAAGTGGGGCGCAGTTTGTGCCCATGAGAATGCCTATGGTTTGCCTGAATGTCATGCCAGAAAACTTGATAAATATGTTGTCAATTAGGAAATATAGCATTTGAATCACCTCAACATCACTGTATTTGAGTTTGGCATCGCTGTTGTTGGTGAAATAGCCCAAGTTATGCGTTTGACAAGACTTCTTTTCGTTGTCGATGATACTTTTTCGTTTGACTCTTTGCAAGCCTTCATCTTTCTAAAATATCAACTGTTGGATTTGACCCAAGTAAATTGATTTGTCCGAGATTTGTCCGAGATTTTCCTGTTACATCATCGTGAAATAAATGATCGGCATCGTGTTTGGTGGCAATGGAATAACCATAACTTAGTGGTTATATAGTTGCCACATTCAAAAACTTTCCTAGTTTAAAGTATGTCCGACAGGTGATACACCATGAGAGAGACAGAGAGAGTGAGAGAGAGAGGAGAGATTGTATCCAAGAAGCCGACTATGCTTGTGTAACGCCCTCCTTTTAGCTTCCTTTTCCCTTTTCACGGAGTTCATACTTTTAAACTTGACTTGTAGGAACCTCACAGTGACCTCCAAGACTACACTAAGTTCCTATGCTTATTCCCTTGACGATTGTAGTTTCCTATTACTCACTAAGACTGTTTACGTTCACAACCTTGAAGTAACCGTCACTGTCTTGTGTTGAGTGGTGTACAGTTTTAACAGATGCTAAACTCATTAGAAATGAGCGGAGGTTGACGTTGACTCAAACTACGGGTTGAAAGAACACTTCATCCTGTTTTGACAATATTTCCTGTCCTTTAATATTTTCCGACATATCTGTATTTAATTAAAGTTGTAGCTTAAGTCATTCATTATAATATGTAGATTTGGAAACTATTTAAGTTGTACACTTTGTAGAAGTAGATCAGACTGGAGAACGGAGCTGAGAACGGTGTTTAGTAATAAAGATTGAAGTTGTGCTTACAACCGAAAACTTTGGTGTCAGCTTCAGTTACTGAAAGCATTACGATCCCAGACCGGTACCTCAACCCAGTATAGTGAAAGTACAGCCGTGACAAATTGGTGTGAGAATCTGGAGTAAACTGAAGTAGCACGGCTTTATGATACTGAGATCTGGTAGCAGAACTGATTGAAGACAAGAACAAGAGATGGCAGAACCAGCAGAAGTGCACCTTAACCAGCAGCACGATCAACTATATGGTGACATCTAACGCATTATCAAAGGTTTGGTTCAACAGGTGAAAGGCTTGCATGACACAGAGAGACGAGAACGGACACTTTAGGTAGGCAATTTGACAATATGAGTATAGGTGCGAATTTCATGCCTGCCAAATACAATGGACGAGAGAGTGACTCTCCACACAAATGGTTGCGAAAATTTGAAATGTATGTGAACTTGAGACAAATACGACCAGCCAATGTATGTGACATTTTTGGTTTACTCATGACACACGAAGCTGATCGTTGGTTCAACTCCCAACCACCAGCAGTTTTAGACGATTGGGATGCCCTTAGAAGCGTTTTCTCGAGCGATTTACCCAACAAGCACCAAGGTGGCGAAATGACAAAGAAATTTGCAGTATTCGACAGGGGCATAATGTATCTATAGAGACATTTGCAGGTCGTTTGATAGACAAGAGTGATCGATATGATCGCAGCGATGCAGAACTTCTAAGCACTTTCCTCCAGGGACTACGTCCAAAGTTGAAGAAATTCGTCGCTGGAAGGGACCCTGAAGACTTTAGGTCAGCGTTCGCATCCGCCAAGACTGGAGAATTAGTGGTTGATTTGCCTGACAAGGATAGTACATCGACGTCGGAATCGACAAAGATCGTCATGATGCTGGCAGAACAGAATGAGAACACAACCCAACCGCAAGCTGTGGCAATGAATGGAGTGAAACCAGGACCGATAAAAAGCAAAAATACGGTATGTTCGAATTTTAGTAATAATTATGATCAGAGACAGAACGGGAACTCATATCAACAACAAAATAGCCGAAATTTCAGGAACAATGGAAGACAACTGAAATTTACAAATCATTAAGTCAATTCTAATGTAATTTGCTATACTTGTTGGGGTGTTGGGCATATTAGTTCTGCCTGTCCGAGTAAGAATAATGGGCAAAGTGTCAAAGCTTGTTACAATTGTGGTCAGACTGGGCATATTGCTCATAATTGTCTGGCAGGGAGGCAACAATACCAAGAAAAAAAAGAATGAAGCCGGCAGGTAATTGGTTGAAAAATAAGAGGAAAGATGCCTGTGAACGGCCGAATAAGGGGATAATGATAATGTTAAGAGTATTTGTAATTTAAACATTATTGATAATGGCGTACAAGGTGTTAATGTTATTGATGTTAAGATAATGAATCGTAGTATTTCAGCACTAGTTGATACAGGGGCTGCCATCACGGTTGCTCCAGTAAGTTTGTTGTCCGAAATTTTAAAGTCAAGTAATTTTAGAATTCGTGAATCAAATTATAATGCAATCAAATTAGCTGATGATCGTCAAATTCTAATAAAAGGTGTTATAAATGTAAGAGTTAATGTTGCTGGTAAGAAAGTGTGTTGTCAATTTATTTAGTTGAAAATTTAAAGCAGAAATTAATAATTGGCATTGATTTTTTGTCAAAGTATAGAGCTGTAATTGATGTTGCCAGTAAGAAATTGAAACTTTGTTCCTCATTAGTTGTCAAGGCTACCGAGGGCTTTATCATTCCATCTTGTTCAGAATGCAAAATTTCTGGCAAGTTTAATGGTCGTATGCCCAATGGAATTCTCGGATATACAGAAAACACAAAACTTGGGAGTCGCGACAGCATGTGTGTTGTCAATGACAGATAGGGGCGAAGTTCCAGTAAGGTTGGTGAATGCAAATGAAGGGGATGTTTACATAAGAAAAGGGACCAAATTAGGGAATTTTCGTCTACTTCCAGGGGGTACCACAATTCATAATTTGGACGTTGAAATCGATAAAATTAAAAATTATTCAAAACATGAAAGTGTCCAACAAGGGTTCTTAAGTAATTTTGATTTTAGTGATTCATTTCTAAGTGATCAACAAACAAAATGTTTACAAGAAGTGTTATGGAAAAATCGCCATGCATTTGTTGATGATGATAAGAAATTGGGTTTATTGTGATGTGATAAAATATAGAATTGAATTTGTTCCAGATGCTCAACCTGTTAAAATACCGCCATACCGAGTTAGTCAAGAAAAACGCAAAATCATAGGGAAAGAGATTGTCAATTTACTTGCCCAGGGTATTATTTCCCCAAGTACGTCCCAATTCTCAAGTCAAGTCGCTCTTATGGCCCAGCCGCCTGAGAAATTTCGTTTTTTGCATAGATTACAGGAAGGTCAATGCCCTTACAAAACAAAATGTACTTCCTATCCCTAACCTTACACAATCTCTTGAAATGATCGATGACCAGAATCCCAAATACTTTTCGACTTTAGATATGATGTCCGGTTTTTGGCAAATCGCCATTGACGAAAGGGACACACACAAAACGGCCTGTTTTTGTCATGATGGTTTATGTGAATTTAATCGACTTCCACAAGGTATGAGAAATTCAGCTAATTCTTTCAAACGTACTATGCAATTTATTTTCAGGAATATGTTATGGCATTATGTGTTAGTGTATATTGATGATTTGATTGTCTTCTCAAGAACGTTTGAGAAACACTTACAACATGTCAACATGGTTTTTTCTCGCCTTCGTGAGGCTGGATTGAAACTTCGTCCTCAAAAGTGTTCTTTCTGTAAGAAACAAGTTGAATTTCTTGGCCATCTACTTAATGAAAATGGAAAATCTGTCGATTCGCAGAAGTGAGTGTGGTTCAAGATTTCCCCGTCCCAAAGAATGTTTCAGAGGTTCGCGCATTTTTAGGATGTGTTGGCTTTTATCGTCGTTTTATCAAAGATTTTGCAAAGATTGCTGGTCCCCTTTATAAATTGTTGAAGAAGGAGGTTACATTTTATTGGAATGATAAGTGTCAGGAAGCTTTTGATACTCTTATACAAGCCCTTATTACCGCCCCAGTTTTAGGATACCCACGATTTGGCGAACCTTTTAAATTGTACACAGATGCATCCGCCCACAGTGTTGGTTTTGTGTTGACACAGGAGCAAGATGGTGTTGAAAGACCGATTGTTTATAGAGGACGTTGTCTGAGTGCGGCGCAACAACGCCACACCACCACAGAACGTGAAGCTATCGCAGTCATTCATGGCCTTACCCAATGCAATCCTTACTTACGTTCAACTAAATTTCAGATAATTACAGATCACGCAAATCTTCCATATTTATTCAGAAATAAGAAACCTTCCGGTAGAATCGCTCGCTGGATACTTAAAGTACAGGGTTACGATTTTGAAATTGTTCATAGACCAGGAAAATCTATCATTCATGCTGACGGTTTGTCTCGTAGAAAATATTCGGATGTTTGTGATATTAGTTTTGATTTCAGCAGTCGAGATTTCATTGATGATAATAAATCAGAAACATGTACTGATTCGGACGCGGCCAAATCAAAAGATGATGATAATATATCCCCGGAAATTCAAAGTGGTCAGTCGGTAGCTTCAGTGAATAACATCAAAATCCCTTCAGACAATGATATTGTAACAGATATACGGCAATTATATGATATGGGTGATGAAACAAAGACAGAAATTGAATCGCGATCTAGTGGTTCCATTGAGGGTAACTCAAGTAGTACTGATGAAGTTGTGGAAGGAGATGAAGCGTTAAAAAGAATAAAGAGTTTACAGAGGAAAGATCCACAATTAGTATATTGGTTTAATTTTATCGAGAAAGGCAAGTTACCAAATGATGATAAACGAGCACGATATATGGCATGTGACAGTGACAATTATGCAATTATAGATGGTGTGTCATATCATTTCTGGAATGCGACGGGCAAGGCTGCAAAGAAAGAGAAATGTGTTTGACAGCTATTAGTTCCAAAATCATTGCGACTTTATATACTTCAGAGAATGCATGATGACATTACAGCTGGTCATCAAGGAGTGAATCGCACTCTGGAGACTATCAGGTTGCGATATTTCTGGAAAAACATGATAAAGGATGTTACTGATTATGTAAATTCATGTGTACACTGCCATTCGCACAAGCGAGGTTTGAGAGGTAAGGCTCCTTTACTCCCCATCCCGGTTTCCTTAGTTATGCAACATGTCGGCGTAGATTTCCTAGGTCCATTGAAAGAAACATCACAAGGAAATAAATATGTTTTGATGTTCACCGAATATTTGACAAAATTCAGTTTAGCTTTTGTAACCCCTGCTATGAAGGCTGAAACGGTAGCTAGGATTATGTTTGAACAAGTTTTGTGTTTATGGTTTCCCAAGTATTTTATTCTCCGATCAAGGATCAGCATTTATGTCACTAATTGTAAAGGAAATATGTCGATATTTTGACACTACAAAGAAATTTACCTCCCCGTATCACCTGATTACCAATGGACAATGTGAGAGAATGAATTCAAGTCTTCTGAACATGTTATCAATGTATGTATCTGAAAGAGAAGATGATTAGGATCAATATTTGGCTTCAGTGATGTTCGCTTATCGATCAAGTCCGCATGAGACGACTGGTGTCAGTCCTTTCATAGTTGGCTGCATTTATGCAAAAAAGGGACCTTACCCTAAAAAAATTGCTACAAAAGGTTTCTCAACGGTTTTCTATAGAGTCAAATATGCTTAATAACATAGTAAAAGTCTACCAAAATCTAACCACTGGAAACGTGTCATTTTCAAGATGGCGTCCAAGATGGCCGCCATATACTTAAAATGGCCATAACTACTTAAATATTAAACCTAGACTAGTGATTTCTGTGTCTACCACCATGTTTTAGTGGTTTAGGAATCCACGTATCATACCTAGATTATAGGCAAGTTATCATAAGTCCCATAATATGCATATTTATAAATGTATTAAAAATAATCACTGTCACATTCTTCGTCCGGAACATGTTGCTCATGTGGATTTTCACAATTTCCGAGGTTAGGTAGTAAAGGGAAAGCAACTCCACACATCGTTCATATTTGGGTTGTTTGCGTTTTGTGTATGAAATTGCGTATAATATAAGTGTATCTCATGTTTGGCTATTTTATGTAAAATGTTGCTTAGCCATGGCGAGACGTACCCATAATCTGCGTGTCTTGATGTTACTCTGCACTGGAGCGGAGAGACTAGTGTGAGACCGCAGCGATCCTTTGGTACTACGTTTCGAAAAAAGTCTTTTTTTCATCAGTCACTTAAAATTCATTCTTGATTGGTGAGACGTGTTGAATGGTTGAATGTTTTTATTTGGTAGTATGTTGTTCCACTTACGTTTGTTGTTCAAATAGGGAAGCTAGAATGTCTACTGTTTGGTCTTGTTGTGTTTGTGTAGGTTTGTGTTAACCTGAGTTCGAGCTGCTGTCGCTTTTGTGAAGTCTGGCGCTTATACATGTATCGCCTATATTTCTGTTCCTTATATATGCAATTATTGGTTGATTTTGGAACAGTTTTTTTTAGTGTTTCGTCTTTTTCAAGTTCATTCCAGTTTTCTGTCAGGGCTTGCTTGATTTTTGTCGTTTCGATGTACGGGCTATATGTTGTTATGAAGACTACTGTATTGTTGGTGGCGTTCTTTCTTTCTTTTTGTTGTTCAAGCTGTCTTTTTCTGCTTTTATGATCTGTTTCTCTGATAATGCGTTCTATTTCATTTTTAGCTCATATTTGGTATGAATATAAATACAAAAAGAGCTGATATGATGAGTCGGTGGTGTCTGTATGTCTGTATGTATGTATGTAGGTATGTATGTGCGGATGTATGTCCGTCACACGCAAAAGCTCTCATACCACCAAAACTACCATCTAAGTATTTGGTGTACCGGTACATGCAGGGGTTTAGATGTGACGTTGTTCAAATGAACAAATCAGTGTCAAAAATGTGCAAATGATGTAAGAAAAAGGGAAATCCTGCAAATGTGCAGGATTGGTGGCATGCCATTGACTGAAACAGGCTACTCCACTGACCTTGAATCATTTCCTATCATTGTTTATGAACTGTTACATATTAAAAGGCCTGCTCAAACTAGGAGGGACTAGCTGTTTCTGCTATGCATGTTGCTAAAGTTGACCTCAAGTACCTAAAGTTTCAGACGTTATTTACTTTTGTCATTCTTTTTTTTCTGGTTTAAATATTTCTTGTTGTTTTTCTGGTTGTACAGTGCAGAAATCATTGTCATAACATCAACGTAGAATTTTCCTGCACTGAACAGATAGAAACAAAATTTATTGTTGATCTTTGGTACCTATACTGGTATGTACCAATTCTGATCATATGTGAGCGACACAGTATAATTGCTGCTTTTTATATTGTCGGTCTTGTAATTTTTCACTAAATTGTGTGACTTTCTGTGTAAAATAGGTTTCATTGTTGCATGTTCTGATGTATTGTAATGTTTCACCTTTGATCAGACCTTTGAATGTTGCTGCTGGATGGCATGAGTTTCTTTGTAAGAACTGGAATGTATCTGTTGGTTTAATGTGTGTCTTGGTGTCGAGAATGTTCTTTTTGTTGTATCGACGACCTTTGTAGATAGTCAGGTCTAAATATGTGATTCCTTGAGAGGAGCTTTCAAACGAAATTTGAAAGTAGGATGCATTTTGTTGATGTTTGATATGAATTCATTGAGTTTGTGTTGTGTTCCGATGAAAATCAGAAAAACATCGTCCCTGAACCTCCGTCAGGTTGGCATTTGTTGTTTGTGTTTCTGTATTATTCTCATTTCTGTCTCGTGAAATAATATCTGCTATTTCCGGTGACGAGGGAGACCCCATAGAGCACCCCCATATTTGGTGGTAGAATTCGTCATTGAATTCAAATGTTTTGTTTTTTAAGATTATTTTTAGCAGAGCTATCATGTATTTCGTTGGTGGCTGCCTGATCATGTAATTGTTTGATGATCTTTGATAACCGTACAACACCCATTCAAAATGAACTCAAAATGGATCCCACATACAACTGAGAACTCAAAACTAGAAAAGTGTTTAGAAGCGACAAAATTGGCTATTGTTAACAAACCTATTCGAAACACAAAAAACAAAATGACACATGCAGAACAAATAGCGTTGAAAGTGCTATCGAAAAGCAAGAAGATAACCATCCAACCGTTTGATAAAGGACGGGGACAGCAGTTTTAAACACTGATGATTACATGAGAGAATGCCAACGTTGACTTAGCGATCAAAGATATACACAAAATTGGCAATAGATGACACAAACACTACAATAGAAGACATACAAATCTCAAAACATAAATGTACAATTTAAAAACACAATGACTGTCCCATATATGAATATTTGAATCCAGTCAATAGAAAAATAAGAACACCACTTTGGTGCCTTCTACCGGTACCGAAAATACATTAAATGCCGCCACCGGGATCTAAGCTCGTAGGACGACCAATTATAAGTGGATGCTCCAGTCCAACATTTCACATATCAGAATTCACAGACCACTTTCTCAAACAAAATCGTCAAGAAACAACAAACATACATCAAAAATACAAACAGACTTTATAAGAAAAATTGAGACAATCAAAATTCCGGCCAATACGACACTAGTAACACTAGGTGTAATTTCAATGTACACGATTACACCAAATAATGAGGCAGCTGAATCAGTCGACAGAGCATTAAATCGGGAAAGATCATCAAACAATTACATAATCAAGCAGCCACCAACGAAATACATGATAGCTCTGCTACAAATAATTTTAAAAAATAACACATTTGAATACAATGATAAAATTCTACCGGCAAATATGGGGGTGTTCTATGGGGTCTCTCTCGTCTCCGGAAGTAGCAGATATTACATTTCACGAGACGTAAAGGAGAATAATACAGAAACACAAACAACAAATACCTACCTGGCTGAGGTTCAGGGACGATGTTTTTCTGATTTTCATCGGAACACAACACAAACTTAATGAATTCACATCAAACATAAACAAAATGCATCCTACTTTCAAATTTTCGTTTGAAAGCTCCTCTCAAGAAATCACATGTTTAGACCTGACTATCTACAAAGGTCGTCGATACAACAAAAAGAACATTCTCGACACCAAGACACACATAAAACCAACATATACATTCCAGTTCTTACAAAGAAACTCATGCCATCCGGCAGGAACTTTCAAAGGACTGATCAAAGGTGAAACATTATGATACATCAGAACATGCAACAACGAGACGGATTTTACACAGAAAGTCACACTATTTAGTGAAAAATTACAAGACCGACAATATAGAAAAATGAAATAGAACGCATTATCAGAGAAACAGATCATAAAAGCAGCTTGAACAACAAAAAGAAAGAAAGAAAGAAAGAACGCCACCAGCAATACAGTAGTCTTCATAACAACATATAGCCCGTACATCGAAACGACAAAAATCAAGCAAGCCCTGACAGAAAACTAAAGTGAACTTGAAAAAGCCAAAACATTAAAAAATACTGTACCAAAATCAACCATTAATCGCATATATAAGGAACAGAAATATAGGCGATACACGTATAAGCGCCAGACTTCAAAAAAGCGACAACAGCTTGAACTCAGGTTAACACGAACCTACACAAACACAACAAGACCAAACAGTAGACATTCTAGCTTCCCTACTTGAACAACAAACATAAGTGGAACAACATACTACCAAATAAAAACAATCAACCATTCAACACGTCTCACCAATCAAGAATGAATTTTTTGGCGACTGATAAAGAAAACTCTTTTTTCGAAACGTAGTGCCAAAGGATCGCAGTCTCACACTAGTCTCTCCGCTCCAGCGCAGAGTAACATCAAGACACGCAGATAACGGGTACGTCTCTCCATGGCTAAGCAACATTTTACATAAAATAGCTAAACATGAGATACACTTATATTATACACAATTTCATACACAAAACGCAAACAACCCAAATATGAACGATGTGTGGAGTTGCTTTCCCTTTACTACCTAACCTCGGAAATTGTGAAAATCCACATGAGCAACATGTTCTGGACAAAGAATGTGAAAGTGATTAATTTTAATACATTTATAAATATGCATATTATGGGACTTATGATAACTTGCCTATAATCTAGGTATGATACGTGGATTCCTAAACCACTAAAACATGGTGGTAGACACAGAAATCACTAGTCTAGGTTTAATATTTAAGTAGTTATGGCCATTTTAAGTATATGGCGGCCATCTTGGACGCCATCTTGAAAATGACACGTTTCCGGTGGTTAGATTTTGGTAGACTTACTATGTTATTAAGCACATTTGACTCTATAGAAAACCGTTGAGAAACCTTTTGTAGCAATTTTTTGGGGGTCAACCCATATTTTCAGCCGACTATCATGGCAATGTTCGGATATGAAGAACGACTTCCGGTAGATGTAGAAATTTTACCACAGCAGTCAAGATCAAAGAATATAGATTTTCATTTGAAGGATCTCGCACAGAAAAGAAATTTAGAGGTAGGTTTAGCCGAAGAAAACATACAAAAAGCGCAAAATAAGATGAAAGCAAGACATGATAAGAGAGTGCATAAGGCTATAAAATTCAAAGTGGGCGATACAATCTATTTGAATACTCCAGCAGTAGCAGTTGGAAAAAGTCCGAAGTTCGCCCATCCATATCAAGGTATAAACAGAATTACTGCACAAGTTTGGCCGGTAAATTACCGCTTAGAAAATATAAAAAAGGACGCCCGTATCCAAAGGTTGTTCATCTGAATAGATTGAAGTTAGCGCATTTACGACCAGAGCGACTTTTAGAACCACAGTCTAATCAATACAGTGCTGATGAAAGTGAGACACACGATGACGTAAGTAACATAAAAGAAAGAAGACGCACAGATACAACTGACTCTCATTTAGCATCAGATACTGAAATTTACTTTAGTGCGAGTGAAACGACCATTGAGTCATTAGATAGTAATCAAAGTAACAAACAACGTCACCGTAAGATTCGTGAGCGAGCTGAAAAGAGGCTAAGTCAGCTCTCAAATTCACAGACTGAGGATGAAGGTGGTGATTATGATACGAATCAATATTTTGGAAAAGAGAAAATTGAGAAATGTCAATATCATCATGGAAAGCGCGAATTTTTTATAAAATGGAATGGGTATCAGGGGTTTCATTAAGAGCCGGCAGCCGGCGAAATTGACCGGTTACTCTCACGATTTTGCCGGCTACTTTTTTGGAACATTTGGACTCTTTCATCACTAAAATATTTTTTACTTTCTGAAATGGTTCAGACAAGTATCACAAGCTGTGTAATCAAACTATTCACCTGGTTTTATGTCAAACAAAGTTTAGTAGACGAGCATCTAGTCGTGACTACGATCACCGTATAGCTTTGGCTGGCGTGTATTGCCTGTATAAAAAGCGGAATTACAACTGACGATTCTATTGGCTACTGCGATTGCCAACTCCTACGTAGTTACCTTTTATATCCGCCAATGAAAATGTGCGTACTACACCTTACGGCCGTCATAAGCTCAATTCAAAATGGCCAATAAACAAGGAAGAAGCAATCACAAGGTCAAGTTTTGCTGTACGATCTTGGGTTTTAAAGGGTACCAAGGAACACGAGAATTATAATTACGTGGATTTAAACTGTTTTCGAAGGCAATAGCCTGACTTTTTCTCAGGAAATCTTCCCGATTCATTATAGTTCGAATTTTAGTAGGCCGGTGTGCCTTGCACTGCCATAGCATAGGTGATATAACCAGCTGGAGGTGTGACGTGTACTGCTTTTCGCTCTATCCACGCCAATATAAGAACTTCGCTCTGAGTGGTTTAAAGGGACATTATCGCTATCTTTTGACCCTTTTTTCACCAATATTGTTGCAAACGAGCAGTTGCTGATGTTGTTCGATTATTGAAAGATGTCTAAAAATTGGTCGACCATAGACAACTTCCATCCAATTTTGCCTACACTGTGTAGAAAAACCTCGGGTCAGGGGTTAACAGTAGCCCACCTAAAACCTCTGACCCGAGGTTTTTTTACACAGTGTAAGCAAAATTGGATGGAAGTTGTCTATGGACAACCATTTTTTAGACATCTTTCAATAAGTCGAACAACATCGGGAACTGTTCGTTTGCAACAATATTGGAGAATAAAGGGTTAAAAGATAGCGATAATGTCCCTTTAAAATATGAGCAGACCCCTGAACTCACTTTAAAAACGATTGTCTGGTTAAATCCATATGTGAGCTTCTGAATGTACAAATTGTCCTATCCTATACAAGGTTCTTACTCTGCATACCCATATAGTCAAATAACCTTCAGGATCTTTGTTTCTATTTGCGAAGTAGAGTCATTACTGTCATTTTAAATAATCACTGATAAATAAAGTATCCTTTTTACCTTCCTAGCAGCATCAAAGTTCTTCATTTACAGATTTTCAAGTCCAACATCAGGACTTTTAATTTTAAGCATAACATGTTACAATAATGAAAAAATTCTCGTTTTCTGTTTAAAATATTACAGATTTTATCCAGGGTGGCATCAACAGGGATAATTTTCCCCTTCACCTGACAATTTAAGAGGAATTTCATTACTTCATTTTTTTCTATTTGTATTTCTAAAGTGTGACT
>LD347185.1:150955-180293 GCA_001465055.1 Ptychodera flava | reverse complement strand
TTAACAAATTACTTTTGGGTGCCAACATGTCAACAAAGGGGGAATCCTCATCCCCCTGTCAGGATGAAACACTGTATAATCGTCTACAATATCAATTCATTAATAATAATGAATTATTATAGTTTACCTCCTAAAAGGATAGAGGATCTTAATTACCATACCGATTTTCATACCATACGTCAAGGTTCTTAATTTACTGAGCAATACCGTAAAATTATTTCTAGATTTTAATTTTAATTTTTCAAAATACTGTCAACATTACATTTTGTCATTTTTAATATGAATTATCATATTTAATTTCCCTGGAAAATAGCTTTTATGATATGAACACAAATTGTCCTTGAGCACTGCTGACAGTCATTTCTAAAAATACTAGAATTTCAAGTGACTGTAAGTTGTAAAATGTGATTTTTTAAAGCTGATTTTCAAGGGCTTGCGGCCTTCCGCCAGGAGGGGATGTCCCCCTTGGCGTGCGGCGACCGTTTCGCAGTCACACCAGATGCAAGCCACCTGCTTTTTGCATTTTGGCCCCCTTCTTCAAAACTTAGTAAAACCCCTGGGTATGATACAAAACATAACACATGGGAACCGGAAGAAAATCTTAATGAAGCAGCTTTGCAAAGTTTGAAGACAAATCCAGTACCGATCATAGGTTCACCCACTCATAGAATCAGACAGAAACGCAAATAAGAATGTGTAATTTTCTGTTTTGGTGGATTTATTTTATGGTACTTTGACATCATCAATTCTCATAGGCGAATATTACGGACTTGTATGCAAACGAGGCATCTCTCTCTCTCTTTGAAGTGTTGTTTTGATGATGTGTTGTATTTTGTTGTTACTATGAAGACGTGCGCGTACAGAAGTGAAGATTGTTTGTTGTTTCTCTCCTCAATTGGCTAATTATGCCAGAGCCAGTGATCCGTATGTGATACAATGGTCATGTTTGACCGAATGGCCTGAGGAAGTGATACAGATAGCGATATTGGTGTTTATCGCGTTTTTGGTGTTTATTTTGAAGTTGTTGGTTTGATGATATTTCGGTGTTGATGTTTTGTTTTTGTTGTTGTTTTGTTTTGATGGAGATTATGCGAGAAAGAGCCTCGGATTTTGTATTTGTTGTTGCTTTGATTTGATGAAGATTATTCGAAAAAGAGCCTCGGATTTTGGCACAAAAGTTTGCTGTTGCTACAGTCTAGTTATGCCTAGCAGTCATCGCTATGGCAACCTTACACAAATAATGCCTTTTCACTATTCCAGGGTCACGATTACATCACCCATCTATATAAATCACCCACATTCCAGTTTTCAACACACACTCACAGTATTGTATATGTTATTGATAGTAACTTTATTAGGATTTAAGAAATTATTAATTGGATTAGACAAACGTATGATATTTAGTTTGAGTTTATCGTAATGCTTTTATGTATTTTTCAGGATAAGATAAGATAGTATTTTACTTTGTATTTTTCGTTACTTTATACCTGTATATCATTAGACTTGTACTTTTCATTTTAGACATAGATTATTTTATGAAAATATTTTGAGTAAGAGATGACAACACTGCCTGTTATGTGTTTTCCCGTATTTTAATCACACTGTTTTATTTCGATATTTTCTTTAGACAGAAATTTTGCTCTCTTTGTACAGCGTCATTGCTTTTGACCAGCGAGGACGCTGGTTATTAAAAAGGTGGGAGCATGTAACGCCCTCTTTTTCGCTTCTTTTCCCTTTTCACGGGTTCATACTTTTAAACTTGTAGTAACTTGAAATTTGACTTGTAGGAACCTCACAGTGACCTCCAAGGCTACACTGAGTTCCTATGCTTATTCCCTTGACGATTGTAGTTTCCTATTACTCACAAAGACTGTTTACGTTCACAACCTAGAAGTAACCGTCACTGTCTTGTGTTGAGTGGTGTATAGTTTTAACAGATGCTAAACTCATTAGAAATGAGCGGAGGTTGACGTTGACTCAAACTTCGGGTTAGAAGAACACTTCATCCTGTTTTGACAATATTTCCTCTCCTTTAATATTTTCCGACATATCTGTATTTAATTAAAGTTGTAGCTTAAGTCATTCATTATAATATGTAGATTTGGAAACTATTTAAGTTGTACACTTTGTAGAAGTAGATCAGACCGGAGAACGGAACTGAGAACGGTGTTTAGTAATAAAGATTGAAGTTGTGCTTACAACCGAAAACTTTGGTGTCAGCTTCAGTTACTGAAAGCATTACGATCCCAGACCGGTACCTGAATCCAGAGATAGTGAAAGTACAGCCGTGACACTTGTTCTTGTAGTGACTCTCTAGGTTCGTATATTTTTTGCCTGTTGTTTTTTGCTTTTCTTTGCAATTTCACTGGTTTAATTGCTTGTGTTACAGATTCTTTGACATTATTGGATCTTTGTGTTGTTCATTATGTTCCCTCCTTCGAATGTGACGCAGATACATTTCGAATCAAGTATTATGCAAAGAAATTTTTGATTTATATAAGTGATGAACCTTTGAAAAAAAACGTGAATATTTTGATCCATTTTGACTTTCCCCATGTATCCGGCTCAAAAGTCAAGTAGTAAACCAAGCGATGGCTCGTGGAATGATGGATGTGAATGTTTACTTCGGGAAATGTTCTTTAAAAGTTACGAAATTCTATCGGGAAATTAGTAGTTACTGAATGCTCTATTTTTACGACCATGGTGTATTGTACGAAAGCAAAGGGAGGCATTACAAAATACAATAGCAGCCTTAATTTCGTTTTAATTCAATTAAATTTCCGTTACCGTTTGTTCGACATCTCCATCATAAGATAGTTCGTCATTGGTCTGTACGTGGTCTGTACACGGTCCCGCCGGCGGGACCTTGGTCTGTATCCATGGAGGTAGAAAGAAAGCGGGACCTCCATGGTCTGTATAATGACTGACGTAGAGAAAGGAGGTAGCTACACTTGCGTAAGTCTGACGCGTCTATGGCATTTAGATCGAAACAGAATAGTAGAATTACAGGAATAAACTTAAGCAGACTGTCGCGTTAGTTGTGAGGTTGTCGCAAGATAGAAGCAACACGTACATGTCACGTAGATCAGGGAGTGGAGTTAGGAAAGTCATGCTACAGCACACGCCAGAGAAACTCCAAACGACCAGGGCCAGTCTAGTCTTTGAGGCAACATAGCAACCTGTACGCTTCGTAATCAATTGATTTTCTCTCACAATGATAAGGAAAGTATTTCACTAGGCCTCAATTTTATAAGACACCAGGGGACAAAATGTTTCTTCCTGACTCCAATATGTTCGCATCCATTACTTTACACGAAAATTCAAAGCGGACACCGTCGCTGCTGAACTACTTAGAAGATTACGTAATGGCGATCGCGCATACATGCATACCTAATAGTATACGTTGTTTATTCCTGTTTATCTATGCATACATGCATAAATTAAGTGTCCAGGTACTTTACTCCCACCCTCTTGCCACGGACCCTAGGAGTTTCAGCCCTTTCCGTCTACTACCTTATGAGCTGCTACCGAGGTATTTGGTCAGGGCGATAAGCCCTGCGTCAGTGATCGGCAGAACAAATTAATGAAGGGGATTAGGGAGGGCAATTAACAGATATAGACTGATTTCATTTAAACACCATACACATATAGCTAGGGTAAAGTAATAGACACACACTTGACAAAGGTAAGGCTTGTATAATGAAAAATAATTAAATACAAGACATTTATTGATCATATTAATAACTTCTATACGAATATTGCTCGCGAGACCCTGTGCTCTTACCTTAAGAAATATTTGTTAAGGAAGACATTACCAATGTCCCTACCCTCTTAACACTGTTTTGATTTCCAATTTTTTGTTCAGCACCTTTGAATATTGGACAGTATATCAAACCACTGATATACCACTGAAAGCGTATGGAACAGATTTATCAAGGTTATCGTGTTATGAAGTTAACAAAATACATTGCTGTTTCATCATTATGGTTATGACGCTGTTGAGCAACAACTCACAGTGTTATGTCAGAGGGATACGAGTAAATATTTGAGTCGCTGTCCCTGTGATAGAGGGACCCTGTTCGAGTGTAAAATATTTCATGACTTTAGTATTTTATGGCGATCAGCAACTCATAGGAAGTCTACACAAAGTTTGGAATATGTTTGGCTCTCTCTATTGAATTTAGTGTCTATATTTCCCTTCTCACTATCATGCTAATGTCTGTGCATTTGTCAATCGAGGTTTTGCACATGCTTTCAGCAACATTGCACTGTTATCTTTCAGATTCTTACCAATACCATCTGCTTGAGAGAGCACTCCTACA
This sequence comes from Ptychodera flava, assembly GCA_001465055.1. NCBI lineage: Eukaryota > Metazoa > Hemichordata > Enteropneusta > Ptychoderidae > Ptychodera > Ptychodera flava. The sequence continues at coordinate 175,971 of LD347185.1, read as the reverse complement.
GAAAGATGCATTGGTACTAGATGTGCCGCCTCCCAGCGAATTTTCAATCGTGTCATAATAAAATTTTTGAACATTAGCCCCATTAATAAAAAACTCAATGGGTCATATTTTTCGGAAAATCAATCTGTAGATATTATAAATATGGGCGTCACACCCCATCTGAAAATATCGGAAGTACCTCACCTATTTGATGAGAAATTTCTTGTATTGTAGTTGGAGATCCTTTGATCACCATAAACCCCTCGCACATGGATCTGTGCTTCAATTTTGTCCATTGATATCGCCTGTATAGAACTAGGATTCAGAAAGGGAGACCAGGAGAGTCCTTCGTGTATATATGGTCTGAGAAAGTCGGGTTTCAAGGTCCTAATCATAGAGATTGGAAAAATGTCTATGTATCAGAGGTCAAGAAAACAAAAGGAGATGTCAGGAGGGCCTAGAATTCTATCCATCCACACAGATGGACAGACTGACAGACAACATATAAACAAAGAGGGTGGGTAGACAGGACATAAAACCAAAGAATGTGTGCGTGAAAGAAATCGATACAAAATTTCGTTATTGACTATTGGGCGCCGAGTGCATCCCATAGCACTTAATTTTGAAAACGAATATATTATACTGCCAAAATTGCACTCTTCTTTAATAGTTCTTCAGATCGAAAGTCTGTACCGTATATAACGTTTTAAAGTACTTTATCGATAATGATCCAGTGAATAATATCGAAACACAAAAAGTAAAATGCTATAACTTTTCTATTATCTGTCACTCTCAGGCAGTCCAAAAATCAACGTTGAATAAAGTACATTTTCTTTGAGACCGCGTCGTCTTTTTTTAATGTAATAGTCGTTTACCTAGCGTAAGCGGAACGGAGCCCAGCATTGTTTGGATTTGTTTACAGAACAAACTTGGATTTTGCACACACTTGGAGGTTCACATTGTAGTTTTACACAACCATTTAATTGAAAGTGATCTATTTTTTAATCCCCATGGTCGGGGCACGGACTTAGAAAGGAGAGACACATAGCATACTGAGAATCGAGACCTTCTTGCTTTTTATATCCTGCTTATATTGGTCTGAGAAAATAACATGTGTATTGGCTTAACCGTGAAGTCAACGAAATCACTTTATAGCATAGTGGTAAGCTTGTACCTCCATGGTCGTCAACGACAATAGAATGGTAATATTAGACCAAAGTAATACCAAATCCCAAAAAGCGACCAGAATAGCCTGCTTGGGCGCCCGCGTTCGAGTCATACTGCGGTCCTACTTGATGACGACTTCTATATGGTGGACATTGTATGATAATATAAGCGGAAGTGAAATGGTACTCAGCCAATTATTGTTTTTCAATCAGTAGTAACGTTCAACATTGCTGAATATTCGTTTCATCCGATTTGTTTCTGTTTTCTTAACTGATTTTACCCGAATATAGATTCGACCACAATGGTTCGACCATGTCTCGATGTCTTGTGCTTATTGTGCAAAGTAACTCATTTAATTGAATTTACTATGGCCAGAGTCAGTTCTTATATATGACCTTGTGACAGGATTTCTTTTATGAGCAAATGAGCCAGTAATTAGCATGGCATGCCCATCAATCAGTCACAATAATTTTGCCGAGGTATGATAAATGAATAACAGAGGTAAAACCAAAAATCGTTGCCTTCAATATTGATATATACAGCCTGATTACAGAAATTCGCTAAAACTGTAAATGTGCTGGTAATTAGAATAGCGTGCCCATAAAACACTGAGTATAATAGGCCCTTAGTATGGTCAATAAACAGCAAATGTTGTACACTGAATTTTGCCATATTCTAATTCCAGAATTTCATTAAACATACGAAAATATTTCACCTCCCTGTATAAAAGGAATGGCTGAGGTATTGTCAAAATCGATGAGCTCTGTATTAATGTTGAGTCTAATTTCAGAAATTCATTAAGTATGCAAATGATCGATTTATAAGAATCTCTAATTCATAGAATTAAGACAGAAGTAAACCTATGCTATGTATGATAAATACATGGCAGAGGTCCATTCAAAATCGATTGTGTCAGTATTGATATATGACCTAATTACAAAAATATCTTAAATATGCAAATCAGAAAATAATAAGAAAATCTTGCTAATAAAACTAACATCATAAGCCGACGTAAGCATGATAAATGTTTAGCTTGAGCCTCGTCATTATAAGTGCACTCCGTATTGATATACAGTCCAGGCGAAGAAATTCATAAAATATGCAGAAGAGCTTATAATCTGTAAGACACACATCAAACATTACGAGCATATAGTTGCGTCAAGTTTGGTTCAGTAATCCTTCATTTAGCGATATAGTCTAGTGCACAAATTTACTGAAAATGCAAATGATTGTCAATTATGCGGACCCGATCCACTAAAAATCTGAATAAACATATATCTTTCCTTGATGATGCTATGTACCAAATCGCATGATCTGTGCATTATTTGAGGTTGTGACTTGTACAAAATCTGTCTACGGATGGACAGACAGACGGGGGAGTGAATTTTGGCAATGTTCTGGTCTCTGACCTAGCTGTCAAAAAATAGGGACCAACATAACCATTTCAGTTTCTTGTGGTCATTCCTCAGACTCTCCGGTCGTAAATAATGATAGCTCCCTTGCTACAATTAATCTCATATGAAGATATTTATGTCTGTGAATGTGTCTGTCTTTGTTTAATTTAGACAGCTATGCTATTTATAACTTCGTCTTGACGGCTTTAACCTCTATATATATATATATATATATATATATATATATATATATATATATATATATATATATATATATATATATATATATATATATATATATCAAAAATTATTTCAAGTAAAAAGTAATGGTTACGCATCTGTTACTTATGTGTCATGCATCCTGCAATCTTCAGACAGAAATTCTTCTGTCCAAAGATTGCAGCATGCATTCTGTCTGAGGACTGCAGGATGCATTAAACTTAAGTACCAGATATTATTAGTTTGTACTTGAAGTAATATGTGTTATTATTTATAACGCTCTTCTTTAAAAGGGACAAACTCGGCCCTTTTTGATGAATTTTATTTGATACGAGTTACTATTTATCTTGTTTGATATTTTGAAAGATACTTAACGAATGGGTGACCATGCATATATTCGACCCCGGTTTAAGACACGATAAATGAAACAATCGAGAGAAAGAATAAATGGTCATGACCGTTTATTCTTTCTCACGTTTCTTTCGTGTTCATGTCTTTCGTTATTTGTGGTATACATAGCCTCCAGGATTAGTGTAAATTATTTATCATCCATTATGTGTACTTTTACCTTCTTTTAGGCAAGCAGTCGAGTTCTTCTTTCTGCGAAGAAAGTACCGAACAGTTCAACGCTGCTCTAAGGGATGTGATTTTATACAAGAACCGATGTTTAAAATGTCCTGAAGATATCCTCCAATACAAACTTAATGACCGTGAGACTCTCCATGTGTTATATAGTCTGATTTCAGTCCCCCAAAAGAGAGGTACGTCTACATGTGTGTTGATATATGAACATTGATCACTGATTACATTTCGTACAGCGGCCTGCCCAGGGTAGCGGTGATAAACAGCCCACTGCGTTTTTGTTATTAGATTACACTTAAAAACTATCTACTGTTGATTGACCAATCAGAGTGCTCAATTCAGGGTGTTTTATTTAATTGTAAAGCCTTGGTCACCAAATTTCAGAAACGAATGACAGCGCCGTAGTAAAGTACTGTCCAATCAAAAGTGAACATGTCATATTCTGTTGACATCTGGTACGTTTTAATATTCTAATTTGGTAACACAGCGGAAACCAGCTGCAACAAAAAATCTGCTGTGCCCTAGGGCATTTACATAATGTGCCCTAGGGCATTTATAGGATGTTCCATTACATTGGAAGGCTATTTCACAAATAAAAGTTTTAATTCATATCCTAAACATGTTACATTCACAAAGGGGACGGTTGACGTAAACACATTGAAAACGAAAATAAATCAGTTAGGGGCGATAGTTTTTAAGTCGGATAAAACCCTCGTACTCGGGCTTTATCCTATACTAACAGTTTTATGATTTCCCATTCTTATCCTCGCCATTGTCATCCTATTAACTAAGTATCAATGCTGGTCACAAGCCAGCTTCAATAGTTTATATTTCAATAAATATTGGTCTTTGCATGAAAACATGTCAAATGAAATCGTTTTTTGAATAAACGAAATCTTACATCAACTTATAATCACAAGAAATGATATTAAATATAGCAAAACTTACGGCGCGCCGATTGTTTCAAAATTATTTTTATATTTGTTAAGATCCAGAAAAAAATCGCTGGGATTAAAAAACAACGAGGGTCATCCGAGGGGTAAAAAAAACGGAGGGGGTACTGTGGTAGATAGAGAAAAACATTGCCGGAGTGAATAAAAAAGGAGGGGTACTGCTAAAAAAATCTTGCGGTATTGAAAAAAGGAGGTGGGGGTAACATTCAGAAAAAAAATCGCTTGGGTAAAAAACGGAGGGGTACTATTGTAGTGGTAGATCAAAATTAAAGAAAATCGTTTGTATCATGAAAAAACAAAGGGGGTGAGTTAGCGCTCGTGTAAATAAAAATGGGTTGATTAGATTTGTGAGGATCCAGGAAAAAATGAAGGGTGGGAGAATACAGTTTGAAAATTTATTTTAGATATTTGTGGTGGTCCGGGAAAAAAGGCTTGGGCAAATAAAATGGGAGAATCCAGAAAGAACACATGGGAGAGAAAAACCGGAGGTTATCACCATTCACTTTGGGAAAAATACGAGCGTATCATGATGCAAAACTTTTCAGTGGCTTTATGAATGTTAGCAAAAAAGAAGAGATATAAAATGACACTGAGAAAAAAGCGCCCTGCTTGTTGAAAATGTCGCGTACTTGTTTGGTGAGAAAAATCAAGATAGGGGTTGCTACCACTCAAAATTTGTTCAGTGGTTGGACAAAATAAAAAAAGTTAGGAGATCTTGGTACCCCGTTTTTTCCATAAGCATTTCGCGAGCTGCCAAAAAAGAAAAAAAAACAAGGTTGTGATATCCTAGCTCTCTTATTAATTTGGGTCAAGTAAAATAATGAAGGGGGATTATCCCACAGCTCATTCATTATTTTCAATAAAGAGTCTATTTCAGATCGTGTACGTGAACTTTCATCAGAGGGTAAACCGGTCATACTTGTACAAATGTATATAGAAAGTAACAATTCATTCTATTTTATCCTTTATAATTACTAATCATGAATCGATACAAATAATATTTTTAATCTCAACGCCTGGCGCGACACCAAGGGCTGAGCCCTATATAATATTATAGATATTTTTACGCTTTGTAGTTTGAAAACTATTTTATCTTGTCAGTTTAACAGTTCTGTACCTTGATTTGTGTGCGATGTTTTTTTAATTTTATGTAACGTGTTACTTTTATGGTTGTCTTGTAAATTTGTCTTGTGATGTTGTGACTTTTTTTGTTTCTCAGATCTGTTAGTGGGTTTGATCTGTGTATCAAATAAAATAAAATAAAAAAATAAACAAAATAAGTTACGCTAAGAGACACACTGACTAATTGGCAATTCCAATATTTATCGAATTTCTCAATGCAAGTCCGGTTATATATAAATACTGAATGCATTGATTTTGACCAAGCGTGTGATATTCATTGAGAGTATTATGTCTATTAATGCTGTTAGTGTGATTAGAACACTGCTATTATCATACCATTTAAAATGTAATGAATTGTCTGTAGTTAGGCAATTTATCTTTCCAGAAAGCATTTTAGACTCACCTATGCCATTTATTAAATATGCTCAGGCCAACCTACCCTGTAAGTTTATCAGCATGACATTCTGATCATCGGCTCATTTGCATAGTAATACAGTTTCTCCAATTAGACAATATATTATTATTCACCCAATTGCTCACAAAGTTGCAACGCAACTATACAGACGCAAGTTTAACTTCTTTCATATAAAAGCTATCTGGACGATCGTCATCAGCCTAACGTTGGATCACGTTTGTCCTAATCGGAAGATGGGTCTAGGGCCGATGCAAAATCCAAGTTGGCCTAGATTTTCGAATTCGTGTGTGAACACGTAACGCCCTCCCTTGCTGGGATTCGCCCACCAGTTCATGTCCACTTTTGCTAGCCTGTGTAAGCCGTATTTGATAAGACTGTCATGAGAACGAGTTTGTCACATCGATGAGTCGCCACAAACATGTGCGCCGCTGCGAATAACTCTAGCCCCCAGTTTTGTTACTGGCCGCTTTTGAAGTCAATATTCCGGGACGTCGCTTAGTTCATGTAACTTGTTCCAGTCTAAGGACTAATTCTGTGTGTGCGCATTTATCTAGGGTCCTAGAAATGTAAAGCATGCGTAGGCTTGACCACTTTCTGCCAGTTCATAGATAAGTCAAGATGCTGAAGTAGTTGTAGCACAGCCTGAAAGGCTTGTTCGCACGCTTAATTTAGAGTCCGCAATGATTAGGAAATCGTCGAGATACACGATTACTACATCATACCCTTTCCTGTGCATCATCTGGTAATACTTCACAAAATACGAATGAAAATTTCCGGGCTCTTCGCTGCTCCGAATGGACGGTGTGTATCGACCTTGTACATCCAAGTTTTATGCTGCGGGAGCTCGTAAGGTAGCACCTGTGAGTCAACATTTATGCACTGAAAAGTTAAGTGTTCAAGGATAGAACACCAATTAAACGCCTTTTTGTAACACTTTTTGAACGCGTCTAAACGTTCAGAAATTGAACACTACGTGTTCAACCAACGTTCAATTGTTGAACACACGTGTGTAGATTTTGAACACTATGTGTTCACCAGACATTATATTGAACACCATGGTGTTCCATATCTGAACACACGTTGCACATGCAATGTGTTCAAAACATTGAACGCATTTACGCGTTTAAAGGGCTGTAAAACTTTTTGAAAGCATGGACGCCGTTCAACGATAAGTGTGTTAAAGGGTAGAACACATGATGCGCGCTTGTTGAACACCTTTAATTTTGGGCGTTCAGGGGGTGTTCAAGCCTTGAAATAACATTACAGACCACTGATATTCAGTAAAATTATTTTATTATAAAAATATACAAAACATTTCTAGAGTAAAATACAATAATTTATTGTAAAGTGGGCAAATAAACATTGTTACTTTGTCTGTAAAGTTTGTCAGAGGAAAATACCAACGGTGTTAACACCCTCCTACCAAAAACATAAGGAATAAAATTCCCCATAAACACTGTAGATCGTTTTAAACATATGAACAAAGTAATAAAAAAACAGGTTTTACTTAAATATTGTGGATTACGTTTTATGTTCATACTTGCTTAAAACGTACAAAAAATCATCTGAAAAAGCTCAAAATTTGGCTTACTTATTGTGTTGAAAACACATACATGTACGAAATGCATACTCCATTTTTGTAAGATGGTTTCTTATAGACATTTCCTCTTGTATAGACAATTGTAAATTTTGAAGTAAAAAAAGTTAGTCAAGGCTTCTCTAGTGCACATGGCATATAGTTGTCCACACTAAAGTAAACACAACATGTCAAGATGTCAAAGTGTCACAGTAAGGTACAACATGCAGAAAGTGGTGAAAGTGGGTCCTTGGCAGGGTAAAACCTATTTCCTTTTCCAACCAAGTCCTTCATAAACAAAAAGGTTTGTTTGTTTGTAATATCTTTAAATAAACACTGAAATAAATCGGTGACATTTCAAAAATCTACTTCATCTCTGAAATTAAAAACATATTCGTGAAGACTTTTCAAATTCTGGTGTTCCCTGCTATTAATTTTTATACCATTGTTTTTACCAAAAACGGTCAATCATAACTTGAATATATCACATCCTGTATTCCCTTATATCTTAAAAATGTCTGAAATGTCTTTAATGTCTTATAAATGCAAAGTTGCAAATTTCTGCATAATTTGAACAATCTGAAAGAGGCTATCAGTAGAAATGTATGTCCTAAATATCAAAGCTGTTCAATTATCGGTTTTGAAGAAGAGTTTTTAAAGATTTCTTGACCAAAAATGACAAAAATTGCTATGAAATATAAAAATTTGAATATTTCATCACAACTAGCACAAATTTGACTAAGGTCATTCTTAAGGACATGTTTACTAAATATTGAAGAGGTCAGTAAAAGAGAAGATTTTTGCCAAAAAAATGGCCTCAAAAGTATAAATTTGCATAATTTATCATAATTTGAACATATGTGATTAGGGTAATCCCTGGGGACCTGTAATCAAAATATCAAAGGATTCGTACAGGCTGTTTTGAAGAAAAACCATGGGATGTACAAATTTGAGGACGATGCTACACAACAACCTATTAAGCTAACAGCATAGCTAAAAACCATTTGGTAAGAACAAGAGACGTGTTGAGCTACAATACAAAATAATCTTAGGTTTGGTAGCAGGTTATGATCAACTAAATGTTACAGGGGCATAAGCTTTCAAAAACGTGTAGTCTCCTTCATCAGATGCAAGGGGAATGAAAAATTGAAGCAGAAAGTGACAGAAAATTCAGAGTGAAAATTTCAGAAATTTCTGTAATTCAGATTGGACATTTTTACTCTGAATTTTCTGTCGCCTTCAGCTTTAATTTTTCATCCCACCCTTGCATCTGATAAGAGAGACTACACGTCTGTGAAAGCTTATTCTCCGGCAACATTTAGTTGATCATAGCATGCTACCAAAGCTTAGATTAATTCAGAAAAAAATACAGAAACTTATCAAAATTCAGTTACTGACCCTTGGAAGTTTAAATCTACATTAGAGATGAACTGAGATTCTCAAGCTTGTTTCCATACAGCTACCTTTGCACTCATCTTCCTCAATTTCTGTACCTTCAGTTTCTGTAATAACTCTTCAATTACCACGTAAATCCAACTTTTCATATCCTGAAAATAATGCAACAATTGGTAATATGGCGAGATGAGACTTTAACTGAATGACAAGGGGCTGATTAGGTTAAGGAAAAGGGGAGACTTTCATATACAATGCCTTTTTTCAATACTGTTACAAAATATTGGCTTCTTCTTGTCATCAAGTGATTAAAATAAAAAAGCCAAACTCTCATACGCTGGAACAATACATTGTATACTCTACGGTGTTTAATAGATGTTTTACATGCGATTGTCTATACTAAAAGACATGTGTTAGCTGTGATTACGCAGCGGTATCGATCGCGCTCAGGTCAAGGGCTATCGCTACAGTTGTGTTGCGATGACCCTTGACCCGAGTGAGATCGATCGATAGGCCATGGCCAAAAGTACCACAGCGTATTCACAGCTAGTTGTTGGTATACCGGCAACTAAAAAAATGGTTCTTCACGTAGTTAAGCTATTTCAAAGTACAATACAATTAATTTTGAAGGATAATAATACAGATGCTTCAAAATCTAATACCTTTTTACTATTTTGGAGATAAAACTTACCCTTTCTGGTCTTGAATCCGCACGATCACGACTTCAGGGTGCGCTTACAAGAAAAATGTCGCAACTTCCGTTTTGATGCACCATGGGATAGGAAAAGGCACCAAACTTGAACACCAAGTGTTTAGAAGTAGAACGCCTCTTGCACGCTGATGCTAAAATTAAAACGTTCATGGTGTTTTCTGATTTTCTTTTCAAATTTTCAAAATTTCGACCCGTAATAAACGTGTAAAATTATTTTGTATACTTCCTTTTTTAGAAAAAAAAACATGCTTTCAGCAATTCTAGACCTGAAATATTTTTCACTTAGTGTGAAATTCGTTACATCAAAATCCGTGTACGTTTGCCGGACAGCGAGGCAGTAGTAAATTTTAATATAGCCATTGTAAAGTAAAAACACAAAAGATTGTTAATTGTTTCACAGTATTGTAAAATTTTTGTGATGCTGAGTTTTTGAACACTTGAAGGAGATGGTTGTTAACACTACGTGTTCAGGTTCTTAACACCATTGTTAATAATATGAACACTAGTGTTAACGATATGAACACTAGCCGTTCACATTTGAACACCGACATGTACATTTTTAACGTGTAAAGACGCGTCTAGCGTCCACCATTTTTACAGTGTGGGTACAGAGCGATAAGTGGATTTCAGGTCGACTTTGGCCAGGTACGATCCTCGCAAGCACAGAGCTACGGGCACGATCGATAGGTTCGCATTTGACGAGTTTGTAGATGCATGTGAGTTCACGCTTTTGCCGGCAGGTTGTTCCTTTGTTTCTTGTGAACGTCCTGAGGTCGAATCCAATTATGATTATCTGTTAGATGGCCTCGTCCCGGAACCGCCCATCCACAGCCTCGAACCCGGCCCATGTAAAGTACAATAAAAGTATTATTGTTTACGATACTAGACCCCATAAAGAAATACTGCTCAAGATATATGCATTTTCAAGTCGTAGTAGTGTCTGCTATTTATTTCTTTAAGTTGGATATTAAAATACAAGATTTTGGCTGATATTTTTCAAAAATATGCCTATCAGATAGATATATATCGTTTACGACAAACTATTTTTGAACCATACTAATTACCAGATAAAAAATAAAACACGGTTTTAAAAATTATTATGGGGTACGATTTTTTCAAACATATACCTATCCTTACATTAAGGGAAACATTTGAGGTCGTATCTATGTTTTGAAGTCATACCGATTGCTGTTATTCAAATACTTCCAAGTTCCATATAAAAGTACAAGATTAGAGCATTGAACAGAATTAACAAGGGGGGGGGGGCAATGTTTTCCAAAAAATATATTACTCTGTAGAGATGTGCTGTTGAAGTCATGCACAGTTTTGAAGTCATGGAAGTTGACGCTATTTAATCATTCAAATGTGATATACATTACAAGATTAGGGCTCTAAACAAAATTAACAGAAGAGCTAATGATTTTCAAAAATACTTGTACCCTATAGAGAGATGCCATTAAAGGTATACAAATGTTTTGAAGTCATGCTACCTGTTGATATTTAATTCCGAAAGTTTGATTGAAAAACGATATAAGGGCTCAGAAAAGAATAATTAAGTGCGAGTGCTAGTCATTTTCTACATTATACATAACCTAAAATTAAGGGAGACAAAAGTCATGTGGATGGTTCAAAGTAATACTGATTGCTGTTTTAAGTACTTCAAGTTTGGTTAAAAATACAAGATTAGAGCTCTAAATAGATTGTTAAGAGGGTGAGCTAGTGATCGAAAAAGAAAATACGTATCCTGAAATTTGGGAAAGATGTAAAGTAATACCAAACTCTTTTGACTCAGACTGATTGTTTTTATGAACTACTTCACGTCGGATGGAAAAATAAAAGACTATGACTTGGAATGGAATTAATAAAGGGCTTGGGCTGGTGTTTTTGAAGAATATGCCTCCAGTACATACAAACTATTTTGAAGTTATACTCTTTGCTGATATTGAACACTTTAAGTACCACAATTCAGAGCTAGGAACGAACTAGCAATGTTAATGGCGTGTTTCCTTTCCAAACATACTATACCTATGGAGGGGTGCTTGTTAGTTTTGATAAGTACAAAGTGGATATCATAGCTATATCTGCAAAAGATTCAGGTTACTCGAAAAATCAAAACGATTTCATATGACAAAAATAGTAAGATATGTCAGTGGGAGCATACTAGTTTTGAATTATCAAGTGAAACCTTTTGAGGAGAGAGGGACACTTTCGATGTCTGAGATATTTTCTTTATTGAATACTGAATGTGAGACAAGGCGAAGGAAATATACATGAGACCTATTTTGAGGTCACAGGGAACTTTTCAAGTCAAATATATTTGTTCAATTCCATACTCAGTATTTGACAATTTTAAGTGTAAAATAATGCCATTAGAAATATACACGTGATATGTCAGCTAGCACATTTTGAAGTCAAACTAATCTCTTCAAATATATAAAAGTAATTTGACATAACATTTAGGGTCATATAACTATTACCCAGGCACATCTTTGAGGTCGCAGAGATACTTTTGGAGTCAAAGATATGTTTTCCATTCATTACTAAATGTTGACCAAAGCAAATCCTATTTGTAACTGATACTTTACAGGTCACCTTGCAAATTTTTGAAGTCAAACACATTCTTTCAATTACATAAAATAAGGGGATATAGCAGTGGGAGCATATAATGATACGAATTATTCAGGTGACACTTTTGAGGTCATGAGGACACTTTTGGAGTCAAACGAACGGTAAACGTTGGACTATGAAGGTACTAGCAACGCCCTTGGCAACAAAGATACAAATCTTCGGTAATCTTTGGCAAATGTCGGGTATGAAGTCAGTTGGAGAACGTTGACCATAGGCGCTATTCACGCAAATGCTTTTGTGTGCATTCTCTCACGCATAAATGCAGCCCGTAACTCATTTTTACAATTTGAAGACTGTTTATTTTTGGTCAAATACGACGTTAGATGCAAAATATAGACTGGAGTGGGTAACGTGAACAGTTTTTCGTATTGTGAAAATAAACTCGACCCTTAACGAAAAGTTACAAGGCCCATCAGAATATTGGGTTAAGATCGACTTGCTCAGCGCACACACGGAGTTAACATATGAGTCTATACACCACAAATGCAATGCAAGTTAGATATTGTATCAGTTGTACCAGTAAGTTCATCTTCAAGAATCATCTGTGTCCTTCCTTACAAGTTCCATATGCCGAATTTATCATTTTACAAAGGGATTTGTGAGCCGATTAGGGAAAACTTTAAGTGATTACAGCTTTGTAACTCGTTGATTGTAATATACTGTGTACATTGTACATACACAGTTTGTTGAATTACGAATAAAACATTATTATTAAACTTTATTGTCCCTAAAAAAATGGGAAACTTGTACTTGCAATGGCACAGACAAACAACATTAAAAATACGGTGATAAAAAGGATAATACACATCAAAAACGAAAAAACCTTGTTACAATAAGTGTTGAACAGTGGACTTAAGACATTCTCTGATTGAGAAGTTGGATGGCAGAGGGTACATAACTAAGTCGAGCACGACGTGTTCTTAAAGCTAGAGTTTTATACCTGCGACCTGACGGGAGCTCCTCAAAATGCTGAGCCAATGGATGGGAAGGATCCCCGATGATTTTAACAGCTTTGACAAAAGTTCTGTTCTCATAGAGTGATTTCATGCTCTTACATTCACGGCCACAGATTTTGGAACAGGTGTTAACAATTGTTTGTAGTTTGTTCAAGTTCGAAACGGTCAGACCTCCATACCAGCTCAAAAATGAGAAGGTAATTGCACTTTCAATGTTACTAGAGTAGAACGTTTTCATTATATGTGGATGAATATTCAGTGATCTCAGTTTGCGCAGTAGGTACATTCGCTGTTTACTTTTCTTGTATATGGATTCAGTGTTCTGTTGAAATGTCAATTTGTCATCTATGAGTGATCCGAGATAACGGTATATTGAAACACGCTCTACAACTTCAGAATTTATTTTAAGGGAATCGATTTTCTTCTTTGCCCTTCTGAAGTCAATGATCATTTCCTTTGTTTTGCCAGTATTTAAATCAAGATAGTTTTTGTCACACCATTGTTTTAAGCAGTGCACCTGATTTTCAAAGTGTTGTTCATTGTTTGAATAGTCTCCAAGTGATGTATCGTCTGCATATTTGACCATTTTTGCCTGGTCACTTGTACTTTGAAGATCGTTTGTATACAAAGAAAACAAAACAGGGGAGATCACCGAGCCTTGTGGTGCCCCAGTAGACGTACTGTGGTGCCCCAGTAGACATACTTGACACGATTGCAGACGAGGCTTCCTTACTCAAACCTGTGTTATTTACTCTGACATATTGATGTCTATTTGTGAGAAAATCTAACACACACAATACTATATTGGGGTTGACATTCATGTTGTATAACTTATTAACCATCAAATGTGGCTGTATGGTATTAAAAGCTAATGAAAAGTCTACAAATAACATACGAACATATGATTTGGGCTTCTCTAAATGAGTAAAAACTTGGTGAAGTAGAGTTACAACAGCATCTTCTACTGATCTGTTAGCCCTGTAAGCAAATTGAAGTGAGTCAACAAGATCTTTAACCTGTTTCAAAAGTCGCGATAGTACAAGACGTTCCATACATTTCATAATAATTGATGTCAAAGCAATTGGTCTGTAATCATTTAATTTGATAGGGTTATTGATTTTTGGAATTTGTGAAATAGCCGATGTTTTCCATATAGTTGGTATTGTATGTGTAGAAAGAGACCAGTTGAAAAGAATTGTGAAGACACCAGCCAGTTCTACATGGCAATGCTGTAGGAGTCTACCAGATATATTATCTGGACCCTGTGCTTTACTTGGATTAATGCCCTTGAAAGTTAAACTGACCTGCTCTTCTGATATTTGAGGTAGATCTGAGTGTACCAGTTTACTTCTTACAATGTTTCTGGCAATGTCTTGTTCCTGTGTGAAATCATGCTTATCAAAACGACAGTAAAAATCATTTAAACCACTCTAGGTCATGTGACCTACTGTTCTTGCAGTGCATTTATTCTCGTAAACTCACACGTTTTCTAGTGTATTTCTGCAGATTATATTATCGGCCAAACTTTTCATTTGTTGATATTATATCACCACACTTTTATGAATAGAGATAATTAACATATCAAAAAAGAGTGGTGATAACTTATCAACATATGAAAGAAAGGGTGGCTGATACCAAAATCTGCATACAAGTAGAAACCACCTGAAAATTCAGGATTCCAACCACTCATACGCATATACAATGAACACAAAAAGCCATGTAATTTTGAAAGGCATATAATTGACAAGCACTGTCTAAAAATGGAAATTCATCTTTTCGACCAATGTCCAATGTAAAGAACTTGTAGATGTATTTTACTCGTAGAAATATACAGCGCAACTTGGCAGAATTGACTGAGAAAACTTTCTCCTACAACTTACGTGCTCCTTCTCGTGTGAACGGCTGTGCTTGTTTTTTGTCAACCCCGATACCACGTCCATCAATGTTTTTCATAATTCCGTCAATTGTATAGTGGAAATCAGGAAAAATGTGCGTATTGGTGTTAATAAAATTCAGGTCTCGCCGACGACATTCTACACTCAAATACCGCAGAATGCTACGACACAAAGCTCTCAAACTTTACGATGGATATTCTGTCCCATCCGCTCAACGAACTTCAACCACGAAACGACAAAGCCAGAATTCAGTTCCCTCGCTTCTATATCATACGATAGTGCAGGCGCAAATATGAACACTTCACTACTTCCTCTGGCTGATTTACTGATGCGCTCATTCCTCATCCGATCGCGAGTGTAACATACCAGTTGGTTGCTCTCCTCGTGTTCTCCAGTACACGTGAACGTTGAATTTTAGCAACATCTTCCGTGTCGACTGGAGCTGCAAGACGTGATCACTCTTGTGTTTTTGTGAGAGTGAATGTTGCGTCCTCCGCTATTTCCTCGTTGGTTTGGTATCTGCTTTATCATATTGTGACACAAAACGTTCAATATCGCTGTCATAGTCGGAAATATCGGAATATTGAGCAGCGTCCATGTCTACACTCTAGGAGCCAAGTAGAAACAGAGAACTTTGGCTAGGGCAGTGCACGTGGTGAGAACTTCATGAACAATTAATTGATTTGAGCCAATCACATGAATCTCTCAGCATATGAAACTCAAATAAGCCAATTAAAGGAGTCCATTCAGCACCTGCGCTTGCCAGGGACGATTAGAATAAAAATCGAAAGGAAGCCGTATAAAAGAACCAATCATAAAACCGTTTCCTCCCACACAGATGCTCTTTACAGTAGTTGGTTCTAATTCACTTGTAAATGAACGGTCGCCATTCAAGTGACATTCGAAATGATGGCAAAGGCAACCATCACAATTCTGGCCAAATTTGTGTGTTTGTCGTGGTATAAGTCGGTTATCACAACTCTTAAAGGTACGTTTACGGTTGTTATCACGACATTTTTGGTCATCAGTTTGTGAAAGTCACTCGGCCTGCGGCCTCGTGACTTTTACCAACTGATGACCAAAAGTGTCGTGATAACAACCGTAAACGCACCGTTACTCGTGCGATAACCTATACGTAATTCATTGACAAAAGTGTTACTATCTTTTACTTCCACCTGTTTACTTGTCTTTTGTTTACCAGAAAGAACAGCAAGGCCTTGCCACGCTTTCCTTACATCACCAGACTGGAACTGATTTTCGATTTTAGTTTTATACCTGTCTTTGCAAGCACGTACCTCTTGTTTCAACCTCTTTTGAAGAACTTTCCCATCACAGACTCTTCCTTCTGTAAATGCATCTGCCCTTTCTTTCAACATGTGTTTCAGAGTAGAAGTAAACCACGGTTTATTATTTGCATACATTTTCGTCACTTTTTTCTCTATCAGCATATCCTGGCAGAATTTAAGGTAGCATGTTATAACCTTTGTTGATTCTTCAAGGGAGTGATTTTCAATAAAGACTGACCAGTCAGTGCTGGCAAAACACCCTTGCATTGCTTCAGTTGACTGTTCCGACCAGTTTTGCAATGACCTTATTTGTGGTTTGGTTTGTTTCAATTTTTGCCTATAAGTAGGAATGAGATACACTGTATTGTGATCAGAATTACTCAGTGGTTGTTTCCTCATCGATCTATACGCATTAGCGATATTTGAATATCAAAGATCCAGAGTTTTTTCTTTGCGGGTGGAACAAGTCACATGTTGATGATAATTCGGGAGCTGATTGGTCAGCGAACACATGTTGAAATCCCCTAAGACGATTTTTGGCGAATCCGGTGACAAGCTTTCGTATCGATCGACAATTTGGCGTATGACTGATGCTGAACGTGTAGTATCTGCTGACGGTGGGATGTATACAACCATAACAAAGATCTGTCCAAATTCCCTTGGAAGACAGTAAGGCCTGAGTGACACGCACAGTAATTCAATGTCTCTAGTACAGATGTGTTCTTTCTCTTGTATTTTTTTACACCATTTCACATTTACATACATACATACTCCTCCACCAATTGTTTTACCTGTTATGCAGTGATCTCGGTCAGTTCTTAATGGTCCATAGAACCCATCCACCTGCAGCGCGTTGTTTGGTATATCGTCGGTGAGCCACATTTCAGTAAAGCACAATAGACAAGAATCTCTGTATTCAGTCAGGTATTTTGCATTTACATGGAGTTCATCAAGCTTGTTTCTGAGAGAACGTACATTTGCCAACAAAATAGATGGAAGTGGTGGATTATATTTACGTTTGTGAAGTCGTAGTTTCACCCCTCCTCGCTTTCCTAGCCTGCTTCGGTATAGAAGATGGCCTGATTGAAAATTGGATCTTTGTTGTAATAGATCCTCCAGTTCTGGCGACAATTTTGGTGGGTTGGCATCCTTCCAACGAACAGCCAAAAGTTGTTCACGGGAATATCGATGTAGGTTTCTACCATCTTGGCTTGCTGAACCATAGATGAGAAGAAAGCAGAATAACAGAACTCACAGAACACTCCTCGTCACAGACACTGCATCCATAACAGCTAAGACACTTACTTGACAAGACAGTAAAACTCAGCAACTAAAACACAGCAGCAATAAACAACAACAAGGAAAATTAAAAGAGAAGATGTGCCGTTGCTGGTCGCTCACTGAGTAGCGCCCTCTGTATCGTCATATATATTTCGTCATCTCTTCGTGTATTATCATCACTGGCTTGCCTAAATATAACAACATTTGTTTCAACTACCTTAGAAGTATATTTAATATGCTTTTATTTTAAAGCATTCTGGTACATTGATATTAAACGTCGTAGACAAGAATTTTGTCGTATAGTGGTTCTGTCATGATCCAGTCGACCAGGACCGTACTCTTGAGCAGCGATATGAAAGCACTGTACAGGACAGCGTCGGCAATAATAATGAATACAAATGTTCAACACACTCGTTTGCTTTATCCAAAGTCTGATTCCTGGTATATATTTTATTACTTTATTATTAGCATACCATGATAACTTTCACATCATTGACTTACCAAGACTCGGAAGTAGCTTTGACTCATTTAAACTGAGCAAAAATCGCAATTGACCTGAAGCGCAGGTCATTATCTGCGACCTGAAGCTCCTTGGAAACACAAAGCTTGTTTTAGTCTTACTGGCACTATAGCTTATTCCAATGCTGCTAACCAATCCTGTGGCAAAGTTTAGTCATCAAAGCTTGGAACAATATTTGCGTAAACAATCATTTCAGAAGCTTTGAAACATAAGCTTTCACAAAGGTCAGCCCGCCAAAAGTTCAGCAAAGCTTGGGTGTCAATATCTTTGCTATAGGCGGGCACATAAACGCTTGTTTTAAGCCTTGACTCGAAGCTTCATTAAACATTGGCATGAGCTTTGGCAAAGGTACTGCGCAATCACACTATACTGGCCAGCACTACACAGTCAGCACGTCAGAAAAAGCCAGTGTAAGGCCAGTGGACAGCAATTATTGCAGCTACATTCTGGTACTCTTGTTTGGTCAAGCCGCCATAATAGATCCGGTCATTGTGGTGCAATGTCTTGGGGATTTTCGACGGCATCTGGTTCATACATGTACGGACAGACGTACATGAGTACCTCTACTTCTACTTCCTCTTCATCTGCTAACATTTGTTCATCCTCAGAGGATGAATAAACACTCCCCTGGTCGTGGTACTCGACAGAAGCCGCCATTGTGTTTCGGGCAAGCACATACAGTCGTTCTTCAACTGACGTCACACGTCCGGGTTTGATTTTTTTTGCTGGAAAATAACTATATTTCGGAAAAATGATTTTTTTTTCAGTAAATTCACACATTAAAAAAAATTTTCTGCTGTAACTTTTGTGCTCGTGCCTTTCCATTAATTATTTAACGAGTGAAAATCACCTTTTCAGCAATTTTATTTTTACTCTTCATAAGACCTTTAAATATGCAAAAGAGCGTATAATCGTTAAGACATACACATCAGAAATGCAGCATAGTACGACCATAGAGCAGTTGTATTGCCTGCAAAGAAACATCTAATTTTTTGAGTAATTCTTCAGATGGTGAACAAGTTGATGTATTATTCAAATGAATAAATATAATGCAGACCAGATGCACTAAAAATCTTATTAAATCTGGATCTTCCAATGATGGTGCAATGTGCCTTATTGCATGACGCCTGGTTTTAGGTTGTGACTTGAACACCAATTTTTTATTGACGGATGAATAGACGGACAGACACTCACATGGACAGATATTGTGGCGAATAATGACACGTAATCGGGGCATACGCAACAGTTTTGGATTAACCAGGCCATTCCTCTGACCCTCAGGCCATAAATAATGACAGCTCCATAGCTACAGTTTGCCCCCATATGTTCATCCCTGCTGCTTAATGAGGCCGGATGTTTGCTAATATTACCACTTTCACTGTCATCATTAAGTCATGACAGACTGTGTTTAATCACTTGCTTTCCAAATCCAAAATACTGTAAACCAAATCAATCTAAGTTGGTCAAAATAGATATAACAGTATAAGGAGGCTGCGTGTTACTGTTAACTGCCAGACCTTGTACTGCGCGTGCATGAAATCCTATCATTCTTTCATTAAATCCTCTACGCCATTGGAAAAAATGACGCTCTGTTCGGTCTGATTTCACAAGATGAAATGCTTCAGGAATTAAATAATGATAAAAGTAAATCCATTTCAAAAAATAACTTTAACAACAGATCAGAACTGAGGCTTTTACAAAGTCTACAACTTCATACCAAGATATAAATAAAATGTCATCAGACTACAAGGAAAACAAGTTCAATGAAAACATGGGGACACCCTTGAGGTAAGGAATACCTATGAATCTTTAGAAATGTCTCTTTTTACGGGTTTGAATTTGGCCGAATGGTTCTGACCATAATGTCTTCTCTGGGTGACTGGGTGCCCTACGTCGTGCGTTCGAAACCAATATTATTATTATTATTATTATATCCTTTATTAATCCAATATAAAAATGGAAATGTGTTGTGGTGTACACAGTCTAAAAAGAAATATTCCACAATAGATAAAATACAAAGAGATCACACAGATTAAAAGGCACAGTTCCAAATAACAGACAAAGCACTTGTCGATCAACAACAGTACAATTTAAAATAGTTCTAACAGTAGCCATTAATGAGTTTGTTTGGGTTTTTTTCACCTGTTAGAAAATTGGTTTAGAATTCTCACTGCTGAGGGTACAAAATAGAAAATGTACTAAATTTTCTATCGTGCTTCATGAACTCGCCCAGGAAAGCAATATATTCATTGGTTTGTGCATTGTGTAATAATCGTCCGTGCATTGTGTAATAGCTATTATGTGAGAAGCAGCAGGCGTTGGATCTGACCACTCCAATCGATAAACAGGGCCTCCAACCCTTTTGATGGTCCACTTTGACCCAAGTATCGACATTTCAGGGTTCATCAGCATACAGTGGCAGTGCTGCACACTGTACAACTCTTGGTACGATATCACAGAAGAGAACAACACCATAACCTATCGCATTTCAACTAAGCAAGAGAAAAATTGAATGCTACGACCTGGTAACTACAACATCGACATCCTAACCGAGGTTATCGAGTTGCCAGAAGAGATCATCTTCCAAAAGTAAAGCAAACAGGCAAAATCTACCTAGATCTGGCCAAAGATTGGAAGATCGACTTTAGCACCACCAAGAGCCTAGCAGCCCTGATAGGTTTCAAAAAGATGCTTCTTGACAAAAGCAGAGAAAGCCACAGGAGGGCGGATTTCTCCCATCTTGAGGAGTATGTGATCCACCGCCACATGGTCGATAGGACCAAAAATTATGCAGCGAGGCCGACCTTCACTACAGGGCTGTGGGCAGACACTTGCACCTACAAGAAAGATTATATGCCAATCCTCCCCTGAAGGACACCATAGGAATCTGTGAAAAAGTTGTCTGTGACACCAGCAACATCCTCATGGTGCCTCTCAAGTGGGGCAACATACTCAACAGTATCAGGCTATGGATTACAGATCAGGAGGACGGGCTCATCACCTTCAATTATTTACCTTGCACCTTTTGTCAAGAGATGGCACAGGATGATCAAAACAACACATACGCTGCACTGGAGGCCAAGCAGTATACATAGTCCTTCCACAAAAGCGTTCATCACATTAGCGAGATCTATTATGACCTAGTGGACGGGTTTTGCTGCACTGTAAAAGGAAGCAACCACGATCATGAGCATGGGTCTTCAGCTCCAAGCAATCTTATAAGAGTACCTCAGCCTGAAGACATCCTTTTAGGGGTCCACTCGGTCTGACTAGTCCAGTTGATGAAGCTGTGATGGAGATTGGCCTTGACCCCTCTGGCCTGCATCTCTTTGGCCAGACGATGGGTCAGTGTGAACAAGTCCAGGTCTCTCTGGCGACAAGCTCAATCGCATTATTGGTGTGCCACTGCCCCTCCCCTGTTTAGGAAGCTTAGGGACTGGTCAGTTTCTTCGGCCTGGGGGCGGTGGATTAGGGGGGTCACCCTGTTTTTGACTTTGGTGATAGGGGAGTACCATGTTTTTGAAATGCCCAATAGGGAGGTCAGTGTGTTTTTTTAATTTTGACATGGCTCATACTTGCAAAAAATGCATTATCATATATATCAGGCATATCACAACCGATTTTATTCAAACTTGGTACAAGGACATTGACCTATGTCATACATATGCACGTCAATTTGTTTTGTGATACAATCCAATATGGCCGCCAGGCAGCCATTTTATTATGATTTTTTCATGTACAGAATCATTACTCAGGCATGTTTCAACAGATTTTATTCAAAGTTGGTACAAGGACATTGACCAATGTCATAGCTATGCACATTGATTTGTTTTGTGATATGATCCAATATGGCCGCTGTGTGGCCATTTTATTACGTTTTTTCATGTCCAGAACCATAACTCAGACATGTATCAAGCGAATTTATTCAAAGTTGGTACAAGGACATTGACCAATGTCATATATATGCACCTTAATTTGTTTTGTGATACAATCCAATATGGCTGCTGTGCGGCCATTTTGATATGATTTTCTTCATGTCCAGAACCATAACTCAGACATGTATCAAGCGAATTTATTCAAAGTTGGTACAAGGACATTGACCAATGTCATATATATGCACCTTCATAACAAAATGAAGCACCTCAAAGCTGAATTGCATGTGCACGTATTAAAGAATATGGAATACTGAAAAAAGAAAAAATACCTCCTGGCACTTTCATTTTTTGTCATTTCCATTTTCGGCGCGCCCTTTGGGCGCAAGTTTAAGGGTATAATAAACAATGCATCGATGACCCAAGCACCCATGATTTCTTCTTATCCAACTCCTCTATTGTACATATAAACTGTCCCCTATAATGACTCTTTCAATAACAATTTGGGAGATCACTTATTTGATATCATTCTCCCATTGACAATACATTGGGTATAGGTCGGTGTCAAATGTTCATGAAGCTGTATGGACATTTTTCATTTTTTGAGGACATTGACAGAATACAAACTATTCAGAATAGTGCAAAATGTCATCAATAACAACTGGAAGCTTCAGATCGAACAACTTTTGAATAAAAATTTAGGATCAGATAACCTATGAGTTATTTGTAGCTTCCTCATAGCCTACAATGTATAGTGAATCAACATTTTGGTGAAATTCCAAAATCAAATTTCATGCACAACCATGGACTTGAAACCACTCTAGTCTAATCATGAACATTAATACTAACACCTAGGTATACATAAATGCACAGATTTACCCAGTTCTGTATTGAAAAAAATATTCATAGTTTCATCATAGGCTGCCATGCATAGTGAATGGACATTTCAGTGAAATTCCAAAATCAAATTTCTTGCACAACCATAGACTTGAAACCACTCTAGTCTAATCATGAACATTAATACTTATAATTAGGTGTACATAAATGCAAAGATTTACCTAGTTTTGTATTGGAAAAAAAATATTCATAGTTTCATCATAGGCTGCCATGCATAGAGAATGGTCATTTCAGTGAAATTATAAAATCAAATTTCTTGCACAACCATTGACTTGAAACCACTGTAGTCTAGTCATGAACATTAATACTAATAATTAGGTGTACATAAATGCACAGATTTACCTGGTTTTGTATTGGGAAAAAATATTCATAGTTTCATCATTTTACCTGCCACTTCAAGCAAAGTACATTTACATGAATTATCACACACATATGATTTGATATTTTTTTGACAAAGCGTTATATCGGCCGCATTTTGCCTTCCTTTTGGGAGGGGACTTCAAAAGTATAGCAAGTCAGAAGGAGGTCTTGAACACATTGCAAGTCAGAAGGAGGTCTTGAACACATTGCGGGTTTGTTTGGGGGGGGTATTGAGTAACAGGGGAGGGTCACTTATTTTCATGCATGGATAAGGGGGAGGGTCACTAATTTTTGTGCATGAACTTTCGAAGGGTCATTAAAAATGCAGTTGAGGGCGCCACGTGTAGGCTGCCATCTGCTTTAGAAGCTCTGTAATTATTGGTAAATTTTGGTGGTTCCATAGCCCAGTAGAAGTTGAGAATGCTTGTACATGTCCATGAATACCTCAAGACCTTGAACATCCTTCTCTGGACCGTTTTCGTGCTGTTTATCGTTTGGAAACCAACTTTTGAAAGACCTGAGAAGATGGACAGAGCTGAATATAATCACAATAGTACCATCTTGAACTTGAAGGCAAGACTTTGTCATTCAAATGAGGTAACTCATCACAATAGTAACATCTTGAACTTGAATAGCAGACTATCATATTCAAATGAGACACTTCAAGCACTGAGATCACCTGCAGAAATCCCAAATCATCTATTTTGCAAATTGAAAAACCTTGGCATTTTACGAAGATATAGAGGGAAAAGAGGTGGCAGAAAACAGAGAGACAGACCCTGGGATGTCAACAGAGGAGTAAGGTTTCCAAATCTTTGCTATCCAAAGATAAAGCACACATTTGAAGTGTGATGCTACCGTAGCTGGTGCAAAATTTGCTTTGGTTAATGTGCGTTCAATCAGGAACAAGGGAAATGTTTTCTGTGATCATCTTCTGGAAAACCACATAGACTTGTGTGTTATCACGGAAACCTGGTTACAAGAACACGAAACAGCTGTAAAGTCATCGTGTTTACCTCAACTCTATGATATTAAAGATCATCCAAGACAACATAGGGCTGGTGGTGGCATTGCTGTTGTTTATCGAGAAGACCTGTTCAATGTTAGTAAGATTCATGCTGGGGAAGAATGTTCGTTTGAATTTGCCGAATGGAGTGTTACTGGCAAGAATGGAAAGATAAAGCTTGTAACAATATACAGGCCTCCATATTCAACTGTTCATCCAGTCTGCCCAAATGTCTTCTTACCTGAATTTGAAAATTACCTGGATAGTATCTTAACCTGCAATGAGCCAATCCTAATATGCGGCGACTTTAATATTCACGTCAACAAGGCTGAAGACCAATCAGCCCAGAAATTTAACAACATCTGCTTTGCAAGGGACCGCATTCAACATGTGTCTATTCCAACCCATGAATCCGGAAATACGCTTGACTTAATCATTACAAGAGATGACAATAGACTTGGTATCACTTCACCTGAGAGTAATCACTTTATTTCAGATCACTGTTTTGTTCACACTTACTTGAGTCGTGTTGACAGGAGTATCGATAACAAATATGTTACACTTCGTGCTTATAGAAAGATCAACCTCACAACATTCAGAAATGATATGCTATTGTCTGCTCTTTACGACCCAGTAATTTTGCAGAGTAGTGATCTTAATAAGTTGGTTTCCACATATAACAGTGTATTAAGCAAATTCTTAGATACGCATGCTCCAAAAGTTTCGAAACGAGTAACAACTAAACAGAGTTTACCTTGGCTAAATGAGCACATTACACGTGTCAGAACACTGAGGAGACGTGCA
>LD347185.1:115726-130344 GCA_001465055.1 Ptychodera flava | reverse complement strand
TATATATATATATAATAGGTTGATTGTCCGTCGTCGTCGTCCGTCGTCGTCGTCCGTCAACAATTGCCTTCTTCTCTAAAACCGCAAGTCCGATTGCTTTGAAATTTTACATGCAGTTCACTTGGGGTTACCTCACTTAAGTTTATTCAAATCGTTGTGAAATTTGCATATTTGTATTTTTGGGGCAATTTTTGCTGTTTTTGGTAAAAAAATCTTCTCTGAAATCGCTCGTCCGATTGCTTTGAAATTTGATATGCAGTTTTCTTAGGGTGACTTCAGTCACATTTGTTCAAATCGTGGTGAAATTTACATATTTGTACTTTTAAGGCAATTTTTGTCGTGTTTGGTAAAAAATCTTTAAAATCTTCTTCTTCAAAACTACCAGTTGCATAGCTTTGATATTTGGTACATAGGTCCCTAGGGACGATCTATTTCAGATTTGTTCAAATTGTGCAGAAATATGCAAATTTGCATTTTTAAGGCAATTTTTGCCATTTTTGGTCAAAAAGTGTGTTTCTCAAAAAGTACTGATCTGATAGCTTTGAAATTTGTTATACAGATTCCTATAGATGACCTAAGTAATATATATTGAATTTCTAATGAAATCTGTAATTTTGTATTTTTGGGGCAATTTTTGCCATTTTTGGTCAAAAATGTGTATTTCCAAAACTACTCATCTGATAGTTTTGAAATTTGGTATACAGGTTCCTATAGATAAACTAAATGATAGTTATTGAAATTATGATGAAATCTGCTATTTTAAATTTTTGGGGTTTGTTTTTCCATTTTTTGGTCAAAAAATGTGTTACTCCAAAAGTACTGGTCTCATAGCTTTGAAATTCCATATGCGGGTTCCTACAGATGAACTAAATGTGATATTTTGATATTATGATAAAATCTGCAATTTCTATTTTTGGGGCAATTTTTGCCATTTTTGGTCAAAAAAATTATTTCTCAAAAACTGCAAGTCGATAGCGTTGATATTTGGTATACAGTTTCTAGGGGATTATTGTCACAGTAATATGATATATTGAAATTATGGCGAAATCTGCAATTTTTATTGTTTGGTGCAATTTTTGCCATTTTTGGTCAGAAAATTTTATTCTCAAAAAACTACTCGTCAGATAGCTTTGGTTGACATATTCTTAGGGATGATCCGATGTGATATATTCAAATTATGATGAAATCTTAAATTGTGTATTTTTGCAGCTATTTTAGCCACTTTTTTTTGGCCACTGAAATGAGCTCTCAAAGATTTCCACCTTCTTCATCAACATTTGTCAAAAATAGTTATTCTCTACACAAACACAGCGGAGCTATATCGGCCGCTAGGTCCTTTGTTTGTCTCGACTAATCACTCTTTTAGCTGGTATGTAGGTACCTATTTCCGCAGCAACATTTTTTAAGTGTTACATACAAATACATTCACCTAGCAATCATTTATTTCAAACAACATCGAAGGTAATATTGATAATTGAAGTAGCTTTAAGCTAATTTCTATAATTGCAAAACATAATTTGGTTGATAGAGAGTTGGCTGTTAAACATTCTTACCAAATTGCCATGGCATCCACAAAGACACCTGATATTCGCCTTCATAAAGACACTGGACAATGTTCATTTGCGATATCTGATGTTTTTAGCTCACATGTTCACACGTGGGCTAATGTCATAGCGATGTCTGTCTGTCTGTCCATGTGTGTGTTAGTGTGTGTGTGTGTCTGTCTGTCTGTATGTCTGTATACACGATAACTCAAAAAAGCCTGAACAGATTTTGGTCAGATTTGGTACACAGTTACCGTATACTACAAGAACTGTTTAGATTTTGGTTAGTGTGGCTTGCATATTAATGAAGTTATGTAATATCATTTTTTCCGTACAATAGTTTCCCTATGGAGACGGTAATGACAGTGTAGACATATATCAAGATATACTGCACAAAATTTAATGAAACTTTTCACAGATGACAATCTCAGAACATTATGATGATACTGTTAATGTCATGTAAATTATCTGCTCATTTGCATATTTAATAAACTTTTGTTATTAGTGACATAACTCTGAAATTTCTGCACCAAACTTGATAAGTGCAAGAAATATTGATCTGATATATAACTAATTATACTTAGAAGCAGTGGGCAGTGTCAAGTTAATAATCATTCCATTTGCATATTTTATGAAGTTTTATAATTAGTCATATACCTCCGATATAACTGCACCAAATTTAATTAATTCTGCTGCAGACACTGATCTGACTGACATCTAACTGTGGTATAAAGCACTTAGTAGTGTCAAGTTAATGAAGGGTTCATTTGGATATTCAATGAACTTTCTAATTAGGTATATAGCTCTGAATTTACGGCACTAAAGTGAGTGAAATCTGGTACAGATATTGATCTGATAAATACGTAATTGTACTGACAAGCTTTTGGCAGTGTCAAGTTAACAAGTAGCTCACTTGCATATTTTATGAAGTTTTGTAATTAGTCATATAACTACAAAAAACAGCACCAAATGTGATGAAATCTGCTGCAGATACTGATCTGACAAATATTCAATTGTACTGAGAAGCATTGGACGTGTCAAGTTAATAAGTAGTGATTCAACTTTGAGAGTACTGTTCGAAAGTTGATGAAACCTGCTACATATAATGTTATAACAGATTGTTTTTATAACACGCCTCAAACTGGTGTCGATTATATTGGTATGAATTTGGTTTATTGACAGGAATATTTAAAAACATAATACAATAAATCCTCGTCAGAGATAGTTACTGTAGCAGTAGACCGTATACACATCTAGTCTTATCAGAATTCTGTCTTCTATTCCGCGTCGTTTGCTCATTTGAACTGCTGTCAGAATGTCTGTCTTTGTTCATGAGTTTTGCTTAGTGGTTATCCTGAGGTGTGCAAATGTTGCGTAACATCTCCTTGCTCGTTGTTTTTCACTTTAAAATGAGACAAGTCAAAGGTTCAATTGTTTAACACAATTTCATAACAGTCAAAAAGTATGCAGTAATTCATGTCATACTGTATTATTTCATGCGTCCAGTAGTGTCTGATAAATGTCAATACATGTCAAGTCTTCAGCAGTCAATTTCAATGCTCGATAACTAAGTTTGTAATTTTGTCAAAGTCATTTCTTCCACTTAGGGGTCACATTAGTAAGTCAAGTTGTTGAGTAAATGCTAAAATTTTCTAATCTGTTTACTGGATATCAACATTCTGTGAAGCGAACTAGTAGAAATGAACCTGTTTTAAAACATGTGAGCACCTTCCGTTCATATCTGGTTTAACATTTAAATCAGTTGTGGATTTTATTACCAGTTGTTTCGAACTGTAGTGATTGTTGTCAGGAATGACTATCGTAATGTATTAGTTATGATATATTCCGAGCATGTTTTAATAAGCTATTATTGTTCTGGCAAATTTCAGTACGCATGATGATTTTAAGAGCTCTTTTGCTTGAAAGTATTACATCAGTAGGATAATTTTATAATGATTTATTGTGGTATTACTATTTGACAAAGACAATATGGAATAGCTTTGTAACTTTAGAGGAATAGCTTTTTCATAAATAGCATGCGCTTCTGTATCGAATGTCATCTTTGAAATAAAGCTTCTAACTAATCACCTAATAGTCTATGTTTGGTTTATTCCGAAGCGTCCTACAAGCGGTCTGGGAATATTTCCAACAACATTTTAAGTCAGAAGGAAAGTGCTAATATGTGTCATATGCATGCGTACCTATAATTGGAAACTGGCCAAGAAACGTTTTCGACGTGTTGCAGTCATAAATGCTTAAGAATACTGATTTTTATACAGGGAATAACAAATTTGTGAAAATTTATTGTACTTACTATATAATAATATATTATAATTTCTTACCTTGCTAAATGTGTTTGTCATCGCTTTTGCACTCTTAATGGTCATTCTTTTATTAGCCAAATACTTAAGCACCGGGGTTTCATGGCATAAAATTTACAAGAATACTTATATTCTTTTCTTTCTCGGCAAAGTCACCCTAATCTTCTTCCCCAACAAGGTTAAACATGGCCTAGAATGTTGTTTTTAACAAGCTCTTGAGTGACCGAAGACACTTTGGTTGTAGCGGTTCAGGTCCAAGCACGGATGTTTTTAGTTTAAAAAGCAGGTTTGACCATTGCGGTTCGAATTTGGTCGAAAGATTTGCCTTCACGGATTAAAGGGCTATGTTTCGAGGCATAACCTGCAAAACCCGCAGGGGTATAACTTGTGCAACTCCTTTTTTTTTTCAGAGTTCGATCATCAATTTTAATAATGAAATTGAAGTGTTCTCCTAATGCATGTACTGCCACGGTTTAATCGAAAATTGAGTATTTCGATGATACTTCTTTATTTCGCTTGCTCTTTAAAGTTTCAAATTAAATCGTGACTTAAAATAAAATGCATCTCGAGGACAGATATTCGAATTCCAAAACTTTAACAATTCTTTTCTGATCTACAATTTAAGTGGGGTCATTCGAAAGCTCTTGGAGTAAGAAAATTGTTTGTCATAGTTTTACGAAAATTGAAAATTCTACTTTCACCCCATGGAGCTAACACAGAGATGGCAGCCATTAGTCTTGGCTTGGTAAGAGAATGGTCGAAAGTTCCATTGAGGAACGTTCGAGCAAAAGTTTAAGTCTGCTTTACTACCTTAATTAAGACTATATTGAACCTTTAGGCTGCATTCACAAAAAAATCGTTAACGTTGAGGGGCTGTTGAAATGGTGATTGAAATGTTTTAGACCCCTTCTCAATACCCACAAAACATTTCATGTCCCCCTCTATATATGATCAAATTATTTCCAGTCCCCCTTGTCATATAGTCGCATATTTATAGGGATGTACGCAAAGTAAAAATAATAGGCCGTGGGCTAGATGAGGTCTAAGTGCTTCTCCAACAGGATAACAAACTTTTATTTTTCAGAAACCTTTGGATCTGTAAAATACGAAGTAAAATTTTAACAGACAAAATATAGGGAAGCAATAGCTGTTGACGGCCATGTTTTGAAGGGTACAGCAAAACCACGATTTTGCCACCTACATGCATGTTTGTTAAATCTATCTTCTTGTAAGTCATCTGCTTAGCTTATTTTTTGAACTTAATGTTGCTTATTTGGTATCATTAGAAAAGCAATTTATTCCTTTATGTCGGAAATATGAAATATACTTTTAACAGAAAAAGGTTTGGGATTCTATAGCTGTAACAGTCACATTCTGAAGAGTACAGCAAAATCAGAGTAATGGAGACTCACATGTGTTTTTGTTAAATCTGTCTTCTTGTAGGTCAGATGCTGAACTTATTTTATAACATAACCTTTTTGTGGTATTTTATAAAAGGCAATATACTAGTTTTTAAATGGCATTTTGTAATATGCAATATCTTGTATAGTTACCATGGAATATGACCAAAACATACACAATACCCCAAAGTTTATATCAAAAATTACAGTTAATCTAAAACTTTACCAATTGTTTAGCTAGACATAATAAAAAAGGCAATGCTTTTAAGAAATATGTTTTATTTGGTGCAAGGAAATGTTCGAAATATGAAATAGACTTATAACAGAAAAGGGTTTTGGATTCTATAGCAGTTACAGTCATATTCTGAAAGGTACAGCAAAATCACAGTAATGCAGACTCACATGCTTTTCTGTTTAATCTGCCTTCTTGTAGGCAAGCTGCTGAACTTAATATTTTATTACATAATCTTGGGGGGGGGGTAATTTTTTTGTTTCTTTTTGGTATAAGGGGATTTTGTTTTTGTTTTGTTTTTTGCTTCTTTTTGGTATTTTAAGAAAAGCAATATACTAGTCTTTAAATGACATATTGTAATATATAATATCGTGTACAGTTTTCATAAAACATGCCAAAACCTACCCAATACCCCAACGTTTAGATCAAAAATTACTGTCATAGCTAACGCAAATTCTACCGTTTTATAGCTATACATAATAAAAAGGCAATGCTTTGTACGAAATCATGTTTTATTTGGTACAGGGACATGTCAGAAATATAAAAAAATATACTTTAAACAGAAATAATATTGGGATTCTACAACTGTAACAGTCATATTCTGAAGGGTACCGCAAAATCACAGTATTGCCGAGTCGCATGCGGTTTTGTTAAATGTGTCTTCTTATTAGTCGTCAGATGAGCTTATCTTTAAACATAACCTTGTTTCTTTGGTATCATTATAAAGGCAATATACTAGTCTTTAAAATGACATGTTGTTATATGCAATATCTTGTAGAGTTTTCATGTAATATGACCAAAACTTACCCAATACCCCAAAGTTACATAGCAAATTACAGCGAATCTCGAACTTTATCAATTTTTTACAATTGTTTAACTTGTATTAGAAAGGCAATGCTTGTATTAAATTTGTGGTTTTGTTACAGACGTGTGTCAGAAATATTAAATAAACATTAAACAGGAAGATAATATAATTTAGTAGCCATTTGGATCATATTTGGAAGGGTACCAGGTATGGTAAGATAATATGATTTAGTAGCCATTTGGATCATATTTGGATGGGTACCAGGCATGGTTTGTCTTTTTATAGAATCTATATACATTAAATGCTAAAACTGCCTATTGGAGAACAGCTGTATTTTGCAAATGAAACTTGTGGGTAGGGGCAAGGTTTCGGCGTAGTGCATGAAAACGATCAATGATAGTGAAGTTTATAATATGCCAAAATTAAGAATAAAATATATTCTTTCCAATGTTACCCTACAATTCTGGGTTATGTATCAAATTCAGGTAGGCTCACATCTTTTATAAAGACCTGTTTGATAAAAATGTATTTCAGAAAATTTGCCAGCTCTGGGTACTCCTCAAAAAATGATCAAAATGGTAAGTAAATAATATCATCTTCCCGTTTAAAGTTTATTTCATATTTGTGACATCCTTCTGCAAAAAAAAACAAAACAGATTTCATACAAGCATTGCCTTTTGCGTTATGTGTAGCAAAAATGGTAGAATTTAAGATAAGCTGTAATTTGCAATTTAAACTTTTGGTGTACGGGGGAAGATTTGGCCCTATTAGTCCCCACGGACACCGTCCGGGGGACTTATAGGTTTGGTCATGTCCGTCCGTGCATCCGTCCATCTGTTCACGCAGATATCTCAGAGATGCCTGGAGCGATTTCATTCAAACTTAATACAGTTTGTGAAGGGGAATCAACCACGGGAGTGCGACATTCAAATTTGTGATGTCGTCATCCATTCTTCACGTTCAGTCCGTGATCTTGGCGTATTATTTGATTCATGTATGTCTATGAAACCACACATTTCCAATTTATGTAAATCAGCGTAATTTGCTTTGTGGAGAATAAGTAAAATCCGACACCTTTTAGATCAAGACTCGACAGAAAAATTAGTCCATGCCTTTGTAACATCTAGGCTTGACTATTTTAATAGTCTTCTTTATGGTCTTCCTTGCAATCTACTCAATAAGATTCAGTTAATCCAGAACTCGGCAGCACGTGTAGTTTCTAGAACAATGAAATCAGATCACATTACCCCTGTGTTGAGTACATTACATTGGTTACCCCTACAGAAACGTATTGAATTTAAGATTCTGTGTATTGTATGCAAAATTTTACATGACATGGCCCTTCTATATCTTCAGGAACTATTAACCATTTGCTCCTCCTGTCGTGCCTTACGTTCTTCCGTTCATGGTGCAAATATGCTCTATCAACCCATTTCTACTACAGCTTTTTACGGTGACAGGGCTTTTTCCGTTTGTGCTCCACGTTTGTGGAATAGGCTGCCATTTTTATTGCGTTCATGTTGTTCTTTTAGCAGTTTTAAAGCTAATCTTAAAACACATCTTTCTAAACAGTATTTTTAGATCTTTTAAGAACAGTTTTGTACTGCGCTTTGAGATGTCTTTACATGTAAAGCATTTTTAAGTAATAAATATTATTATTATTATTATTATTATTATTATTATTAGAAGGATTATAACCTATGTCATACATATGCACGTCGATTTGTTTTGTGATCCGATCCAATATGGCCGCTTGACGGCCCTTGTGTTTCCTGTATTTGCTGTCAGTGCATACGTTCATGCAAATTTCTGTGATGCCTGAAACGATTTCATTCAAACTTGGTACATGGACTACTCCATATACTACACATATGCACGTTGATTTTTGTGTTAATCCGGTCTAAAATGGCCGCATGGCGGCCAATTTGTTTCCTTTATTTGACCACCGTGCGTCCGTTCATGTAAATTTCTCAGTTATGCCAGGAGCGATTGCATTGAAAGGAGGTACATATGTTAAAGAGGCACTCCTATTTGGTAACATTTTTAAAACACATTTTTTTAATGCCAACGGTCGATATTTGACGTGGCAACTGCGCGCGGATCGCGAGATATCGATAAAAACATGTCATTTCCCGAGCGTATTTTTCACATCCCGAAGTTTTACGATCGTTTCTGATTATGACGCGAAATCCACCAAAGGTTTGTTATTGTGTTGATTGACGATATTCTAGGGAGTCCATAATAAGTTCGAACGACACAATTTTACCTCCCACTGCGAAGACTTATATACAGCAATATGCCTTTACCACAGGTCAGTTTTTGAAAACTTCTTTTTAGCTTTGTCGTCGTCATTATTCTAAATCAGTTGTATTATATTTTTAAGCAATACCACATAAACATAAGTTTTTACGTGTTAAATATTAGCCGCCTCCGATGACCACATTTTGTCATCTGCCACACAGTACGTGTGGTTCGCCGCGCGCGTGGTATGCGTCTATGCATACCATGCGGTGGCCGCTATGTATCAACCGTACGTAACTGGGCTAGTCACCTATGCGTATTCTGGTGGATCAGCAAAAATTGTTTTTCGTTTTATCGCCATGTCAGTAAGACTCAGCTTTCTCCCACGGGGCATGACCAATCACCGAGGCAAGTGGTATTGTGGCATACAGCAGCGTCAGTGTAGACTAGTACTCCATAGCTTAGTTGACAATGGCCCCAGTGCCGAACGTTCGATGTTCGGAAGCTGAATTCAGGTGGGCCACCGGAATTCAAACTTTTACTTTTTTGAAGACATGTTTTTATCGATATCTCGCGATCCGCGCGCAGTCACCACGTCAAATATCAACTGTTGGCACTAAAAAAATGTGTTTTAAAAATGTTACCAAATGGGAGTGCCACTTTAATCCCTATGTCATATATGTGCACGCTAGTTTTTTTAATAAACTGATCCAAAATGGCTGTGTGACGGCCGTTTTGTTTCCTGTATTTGGTATCCATCCACAGGGTCTCCAGGATTCATCCACAGGGGCTCAAGAGATAATAAAGAATAATGCTATATCCATGCATAGGGGCTGATGAATGCAGATATCTCAGATATGCATGTGCCAATTCGTTTTAAACTTATTACAAGGATACTACACAATAGCATACATACTCAAGCCCATTTATATTGGCATGCATAATTAGTGCTAATTTGCATAATTCTGGATTAGTGGGCTGTTTCTGGTATGACTGTGCCAAATTTGATGAAACTTTGTACAGATGTTTTGCACACAGACTTGTAATTTCACACATTTACATATGTCAGTATTGCACAAACTAATTGCTAATTTGCATATTTGATGAATCTTTATAATAAGGGTGATGTCTAGGTGATGAAATGTGATACAGGTGATAATCTGTCAGTGTTATAATTGAATGAAAAATGATTTGCAACATCATGTCGATTAATTACTGTCTGAATCATTTTTGTGATGAGGGTGGCAGCCCATATTGGTTTTACGTTCTAACCACCATGGAGCTCATTCTCGGCCATTAAGCCTTATCTGTATTGGAGTGTTTTAATCACAGACCCAGTTAATGAACAGGACTCTATCCTCGCTCTCCAAGGACCTCTAATTAAATTACCAATTAACAAGTGGGGACTGTGTCATCAACGATGACTTGTTTTTTGAAACCTATAAAGGACATTGTATATTAATATGTCACATTAAACAGGAATAAATTTCCCTACTAATGATACCCATCAAACCGGGTTATGTAGCCTATAAGTTAGACTAAGTAGACAACTGACATGAAGACTAGTTTAACAAAAATGCTCCTGAGTTGGAAAATCATGACTTTACAGTACCCTTCAAATATGACTGTAACAGCTATTGCATCTAAATATTTTTCTGTTATAAGTCTATATAATATTTGTGACATGTCCATGAAACAGATTTCATACAAAGCATTGCAATCTGTATAATTTCTAGGGGAAAAACTGGTAGAATTTGAAATTACTAAGCCGTAATTTGCTATGTACAATTTGGGGTATGGGGTACTTTTGGTCTATGCCATGAAAGATGTAGAATATATTGCATATTACAATATGTCATTGTAAAGACTAATGAATTGCCTTTCTAATGATGCCAAGAAGTTTGGTTATGTTAAAAATGAGATCAGCAGATGTCTTACAAGATGACAGGTTATGAGTCTTGCAAGTCTGCAATACTGTGATTTTGCGGTACCCTTCAAAACATGACCGTAAGAGCCATTGCATAGCAAATCTTATTGCTATTAAAAGTCTTCATATATTAATGACATTTGCCTGCAGCAAATAAACAGATATCGTACAGAGTATTGTCTTTTGTAATGTGTGTAGGTAAAACTTTGGTAAAATTTGAGACTAGCTGTGACAGTAATTTCGAATACAAACTTAGGGGTATGTGGTAAATATGTCCTATTTCAGAAAAAGTATAGAAGATATTGCAGATTACAATATACCATTTGAAAACCTAATCAATTGTCTTTCTAATGATACCAAAGAAACGAGGTTATGTTAAAGGATAAGCACAGCAGATGACTTACAAGAAGAATAATTTAACACAAAAGGTTCCACCCTGCAATACAGTGATTTGCGATATCGTTCGAAATATGGTACAATGTCAATATTTTTTTAACTTTAGGGTATTTGGTAACTTTTGGGTACTATTTCATGAAAACTATACAAGATGTTGCATATAACAATATGTCGTTTTAAATACTAGTATATAACCTTGCTAATGATGCCAAACAAACCAGTTTATTTTCAAAAACAAGCTCAGCAAAAGACTTACGGGAAGACAGATTTCACAAAAACGCATGCGAGTCGACAATACTGAGATTTTGCTGTACCCTTCAGAATATGATTGTTACAGCTATAGAATTCCAATGTTTTTCCTTTAAAAGTCTATTTCATATTTCTGACATGTTTCGCTAGCACATAAAACAGATTAAATACAAAACATTGCCCTTTTTATGTGTCTATGTAAAAGATTGGTAGAATTTGGCGTTAGCTATGACAGTAATTTTTGATATAAACTTTGGGGTATGGGGTACGTTTTGGTGATATTTCATGAAAACTATACAAGATATTGCCTATTACAATACGTTATTTTTAAAGACTTGTATATACTTTTCTCGTAATACCAAACAAACCAGGTTATATCAAAAGATAAGCTCATCCCCTGACCTGCAAGAAGACAGATTTAACAAAAATGAATGTGTATCCGCAATACTGTGATTTTGCGATACCCTTCAGAATGTGACTGTTACACATCAATAAAATTCCAATAACTTTTCTGTTAAAAGTCTATTTCATATTTCTGACATGTCCCTGTGTCAAATAAAACATATTTCATACAAAGCATTGCGTTTTTAGTTATGTCTAGTGCTATGCATGTCATTTTCCCACACATTCATCATGACCTGAGTTTAGTTGGTCCAGAACATTCTCAAGGTCACTGCCCTTAACAACCTCACAACCTTGAATTCAATTAGTGGTTTTTGGAATGTTCTGGAAATTTAATTAGTTTTGTAAGAGAGATAATTTTAGAGTAGTAATTAGCATGTCAATAAAAGTTCTAGATATGTACTTATGTAAGCACATGGGTATAAATAGGGACGTACACAGCTTGCAGTCAGACATTTTGGGATTGTGTCTCTTGCGTGTTACTTCAAATCTTTGGAATCTTCAAGACTTTTCAATACCTTCACTGCCACGCTGGATTTATACTGTGGACTCTGCGCAACTTCAAGCCTGCAAGCCAAATGACTGTTCATTCACCCAAATGACTGTTACAACTCTGAGACTGGAGCTTTGCCTTCGCAGCTGGGATAAGTAGCTTGTACACTTTTACTGCTTGTATTCTATCCCTGACTTAGCAAATTAGTTTTATTTTTCGTCATAAATTTCATTTTATACGGAAACTGCTGAGTTCTCCTTTTGTTCGTTGTATATCATGTAACACTAGCTAAAAAATTGGTAGAATTTGAGATTAGCTGTAATTTGCGATGTAAAACGTTGGGGTATGGGCTAAATTTTGGTCATTTTCAATGAGAACTATACAAGATATTACATATTACAATAGGCCTATATCACCTTAAAGAAGAATTAATTGCCTTTCTAATGATACCAAATAATCCAGGTTATATTAAACAAATATGCTCAGCAGATGAATTACAAGAACACAGATTTGACAAAAATGCTTATGGGTCTTAAAATCATGATTTTGCTGTAACCTTGTAAACTTGATTGTAACAGCTATTGCATCCCTATATTTTTTCTGATAAAATACCATTTCGTATTCTAGGGATGCCGAGGCTTCTGAAAAATAATGATTTGTTATCCTGTGGGAAGCACGTAGACCCCCTCTAGCCCACTGGCAAGCAATATTCCCAGGACAAAGCTCTTAAATTATCAGTCCAAGTCAATTTGAGTTATTCCAGCTCTGTCCACGTCAATGGCACCTGTTGACGAGCACACAAAATGACGATCAAGAGAGAGCATATGTAAATTGGGACCATAGAAAAAATCACAAGGAAAATAGAACATCCTCCGGCCTAACTTGGAAGTAAATTATGAACAGTCCCTAAACTTGTATAATTTATAAAACCCCATCTGTACAAGCTGGTATCCTCTTGCAATTCCATGTGAAACTTGCAATTCCATGTGAACCAAAGAAGTTAATACCCTATGACTATATATTGCTAAAGTACAGCTGAAAATTACCCACTCACTTCTACGCCGGCGCCTGGCGCCTGGCGTGAAATTAAACCCTACTCGGATGCACACAGCTATCACCTCCTCATATTGATACAATATTAGTGCGTTGTCCACCGCTACACAGACAGGATGGACATCCTGTCTGTGCAGCGGTGGACAACGGGCCCAAGCCGGGCCCAAGCCCTGCAGAGCTCTACAGCCGCTCGGTTAAGCTAGCTCACATGTACAGTAATATCACGTATCGTTATTCTTTATTAAATAATCATGTCATGTAGACATTCTACTCATTGATGATTATGCAGTACGTTCACCGGGCCCGAGCCAGGCAGCCATAGCCACTCGGTATAGTGCCAGTCAACATGACTAGGCTTGTTAAATTCTATCAAGAGACTTTCCTGGAAACATGGGACCTTGTCAAGTACTGTATGCTGCCACAGAAGACCACAGTAGACTATACCATTATTTTATAGGGATGGCCGACTTGTGTGATGGAATGAGACTACATGAGACAGGTCAAAGCACTATTCTCTTATACAACTTCATAACAGTCCAAAATAATTGTAGTATTTCTCATTACTTGATTACTAAGTTTGTAATTCTATCAAAACTTAAAATCTGTAACACCTCCGTTGCATATAACCTAAGTCTGTCGGTTACTTATACAGAGGTCAGTAATAAATTAAGCTGATCTGTTGTTAACATACTGATTTTTTTCTAGTGCATTTACCGGGCATCCAACATAAACAAACTTAACAACTTCGACAGCGCAGCGGCATGATTCCAGAACAAGATCAAAGTGAGACTTGAGTGGACACCGTGGGTCACCAGTATGTATTAGGGAGATGGTGCAGTGGCAAAGAATGTGAAATTTTCAGAAGAGTTACTTTCAGAATGTGCTTAGGAATACAATTCAGAATAACATTCAGACACTCACTATGTGAGAAAATATTCTGTATATTCCAGAAGAGTCCTTTCAGAATGTGCTTTGGAATACAATTCAGAATAATATTCAGACACTCACTATGTGAGATAATATTCTGTATAGAAGTAACAAGTCATTGACATTGACATAGTCTCCACTTGTAATAGGAGTATTAGTCTTGATGGGGCAGGGAAATGAGGTCATTAAGAAGTATCACTGGAGTGTATATGTTTAGATCTATGAAGTTATGCATATATATGCATATTCAAGGTCAAAGGTCATCAAGGTCACGTGACATTTTGGAAAAAAAAACCATTGTATTACTAATTAATCCATATATGCCAAAATTCAGACCTCTAGCTCTATTGGCTTGCCCACAATTATATATGGGCATAATTAACGAGGTAAAGCATGTGTTGTCATAAGGTCTCCCATCCTACTAAATATAAAGGACATAGCACTTGTGGTTACTTATTTATTGACATAATCGTGTATTTTACGTAAAAGGTTATCGAGGTCACATGACATTTTGTCAAAAACTTTCTATCCTAAAGTCTGTCCCTATATACTAAAAATCATACATTTACCTCTATTGGCTTGCTCAAAATTAGATATGCACATAATTAATGAGGTACAATATGTGGCG
>LD347185.1:99767-114550 GCA_001465055.1 Ptychodera flava | reverse complement strand
TGTCTCAGCTGTTTACATCCTCGGAAACTGAAAACCAATGCACGCCGCTGCCATCCACATCGGAAACACGGAAACGCATCAGTCAGAAACAGAGCAGTCTCAAAACTTTGAGCAGCCATGCATCGGAAACTCAGCCTTCATTGAGGCAGGCCAGTGTTTCCGTTAACGCAAAATCCTGCGCATTTTACGCAAAATTGTTCTGAAATACGCAAAAAAAATCATGACTGTGTAAACTAATACGCATTGAGAAATGCTGCCCCATGACACGACGTACTTGCCGCACTGCATGTATTGCATTGTATTATGCAGGACAAAATTAGAACATATGCACCTGCTTGCAAGTGACATTTATCATGATATTGCAACATTTTAGATTTTAGCAGACCGCAGCACTTTATGCAACATTGTATTTCATCATCACAAAACGTCACGTCAATCAGTTCTGTACAGACAATGGCACTACAGATGCAAAACATTCGAGAATCGATCGAGTCTATGTTGAACTTGTTGGTAACACAATACAGTTGGTCATTGCGTCGCATGTTATTTGGAAAGTGTTTACGGATGACCATTTAGAATCTGTCGGGTTGCATTCTTGAGAGGTCCCGCTGGACTTTGAACAGTATCTGCTTTTTGTTGGCCCTTTGAAAACACTAATTTCACAGTCAGAAGGTCTTTTCTTTGAACATGAACTCATTGGGCTGCTCAACGATCATATACGGGACTTGCATCAACGGCATGGCAAGCGTTCAGCTACACCTTGAAGCTGCCCAGGTTGTTGTTTTTTACTAATAGAGCATGCGCATTACAGGAAACCCTCCAAGTTCTACAGAAAAGACTGCCCAACTCACTTCAGATACTGATTCCTTAGCCGTACGCATTTTGAATACATTTTACGCAAATAAAAACTCAGTTGCGTAAAATCATACGCAAGTTTTGAAATTGTCACACACGCATGTTCGACGTCTTCATGAAAAATGGTTACGTGATTTCAGCTGGCTCCACAACGATGCCAAAAACAACCAAATGACTTGCAAAGTATGCATAAAGCATAATAATAAACGAAATACGATGACCTGAGACAACATGAATTTCCGAACGAGTACTCTTACTCGACTGTAGGTAGAACCATAAAATCGCAGCACTCATGGAATCTGCGAGTTCGAACTTCGAAACAACAACACGGGTATGGCACGTAATAAAGTGTATAACTGTCTTGAGAATGACCCCCTTTTTTCAACAGCGACCCACTTTTTGAGCTTCCATGGGCCCTCAGACCCCACTGATGCAAAAGCTTGGCAGAACACTGAATGCTCACACATCAATGGTAAGCTCTCTCCTATGTTTTCTTGCTAGAATTCGAAAGATATATTTTCTCAATTTGCTCAATGTGACAGTGTTTTGGGATTAAATGAGTACCTTGAATGTGCAAATTACAGAATGGTTAAAATAATAGGAAGAAATGTATTTAACTCCCGGGTCATTATTCGTTTGATATATGAGTAGACCACAACTCACATAGTCTATCTGGTTTTGGAATAATGTTCCAACCACCTTTCTCAATCTTCAGAGAGTGTGATGGTGTTCTAAAACAACAAAGAGCATGTCTGAAAACAAGGTTATCTATGTAGATCAAGTATGATGGTACCATTTCTTTTTTAAAGGTAGAATAAAGATAAAGTTTGTTACTATTGTTGATAGCATTCAGCCTACACTGTGTGTCACTATCGCCACACCTTTGTAGTGTAAAAACACGGTTTCATTACCATACCCTTGTTGTTCCCAGACATCACCAAATAAATATCTCTGCAAAAAGTCTTTGAGGGGCCTACTCTCATGGCCCACGAGTCACACCAGCTTACATCAATCATGCTTTTTGAAATTCACAACATTGGTATACAATTCTATTTCTATCCGTTTTCAGAATTCTTAACCAGTATTTGATAATTTTATAGTGAATATTTTCTCTAAATGTTGGTCTACCCAACTCCCCTTCAGCACCATAAAGTAAATTGGGTATTATATTGCAGTCAAATATTTTAAGAGCAATAGTTAAAGGTAGTGGAATAAATTATAGAGACAACTGATCAAACTATACAAGGCTCTGTTAGCTTGTTCACTTAGAGATTTTTGTGCTTGGGACCAGCCACCGGTCCAGGAAACGAAAATGCCAAGACAACTTTAAGGATGTACGATCGGTAAAATTAAAAGTAATGTCATTTCTCTAAATTGTCAATTTTTGGATTCTCCTTTGTAAGTATTATCAAAATGTGTGATAAAATATAGGGGTCACCGCGCTCGTTTTTGAGATAAATGACCATGAATTTTGCCATTTGTGAGAAAAAATGCTGAGTCAGCATTTTTTCACCAATGCATTTTCTATGGACGAAATAATTCAATGATGTT
The DNA here is from genome assembly GCA_001465055.1 of Ptychodera flava. NCBI lineage: Eukaryota > Metazoa > Hemichordata > Enteropneusta > Ptychoderidae > Ptychodera > Ptychodera flava. The sequence continues at coordinate 112,144 of LD347185.1, read as the reverse complement.
TATCTCAAAATTTAGCGCGGTGACCATATAATTTTATTTGATCAGTATTATTTATTTCTCTAGACTGAGCTTTGTGCATATTTTCATGAAAATGACATTAGTAGAAATTGCTTTTCCAGCAAATTTCAATGTAATCCTATGGGAAGTGACAAATTCCACGCGCGCGTACCGCTCGTACATCCTTAAAGAGAAGTTACTGAAAAGGTCGATTATTGTAACACCAGTTCTCATTTCTTTTAAGTCAACGATCCCTTCCTGTAAGTTTTCACTTTACACAGTAACGATGTAATTGATCAAACAAGCGCTGCAACCCTATTTTGAGCTACTGATGAGAGGAATTAAGGTCGTATGCAAAAAGTAAATACAATATTTTTAAAAGACCAATTTTGTCACCAGAATACTAATGAGTATCTACCAAAGTGGTACCAATATCATATACAAAAAGTGGATATGAAATGGTGACAATACTGAACCCTGATGTACACCAAAGCTACAATCAAAGAAATCAGAGATACCTGATGGGGTTCTGACAAATGACTTTACATTGCTATACATAGATAGAATTACTCTATAAAATTTACAAGAAACCCGACTATGGAGAAGCTTATAAAACATGAAGTAATGATCAATTCTGTCAAATGCTTTCTCAAAATCAATGAATGCTTGGTCGCTAGAGGACGTTCGTGGTGCAAACATCTCAGTCACCTCAGCTCAGGAAAATTTGAGGATTTTTAGCATTGATGAGACAGCGATGACAGTTTTTCTGATCACTATCACTATTCTAAAGTGTTTCCGAAGTCGCTAGAAGCATGGGTGTTTCAACCGAGCAGTGTAAAATTGCTAGATGCCAATGTGACGTCAAAATCAGTGGCAATACTATGCGCTTTGTTTTGTTGAGAATGCTACTATACGGACATTGAGAGCAATCCTGGTCCCAATCCTGGCAGTCAACAATCAAGTGAAAGGAGACAACCTGACAGACAACATTGCTTGGGGCATACTCTGCCGGTGCAAAAGGCAATGGTCACCTCGATCGACAGGCACCACTGCCACCAGTGGGCTGGGTAGTCTGCTAGATCAATTTATCTGCTCCATCTATCGATCCCGTACTCGACCGTGACGTGCTCGCCACTGCAAAATAAATATTTGGGTTGCAGTGGCGGGCAGATCCAAAAGAGTTCCTTAAGACCCCTCCCCCCCCCCATTTTTTCTTAGGTAGGGTATACTTATATACAAAGTATGCTAACCCTAAAAGTAACCCTGCCCTAACACTAAAACCTTCCAAAAGTTTATTTTGATGTGCTTCTTCCAAGGAAAGTCCGCGATCAAAGTGATTTTCAGGGGCGGGGGCCTCCCCGGGGGGGGCTAAAGACACTTTTGCCGGCAGACCGAATACAGGATCGATAGATCAAGCAGGAAATCGATCGATCTAGCAGACTACCCAGCCCACCAGCGCCTGTGCCCAGAATTTTGCGACATTATGCGTGAACTAATAAATGTGAAAACTGATCTTGGTAGCAAGATGGAACGATTGGAACAAATTTGAGATAATTGGATCTTCATATTTTTCAAATTTCTCAAAAGTGTTAGGTGCCCTATAGCTGAATGTTGCAAAAGGTCCCCTCCATATCAGGTGATGCAATATTTTTCAGCATGCACTTCAGCTGCATGACTTTCACATATCAGATATGTATATATAGCAGAGATATCTGGATATTTAATATTTTTCGGCGCGCCCTTTGTGTGCAATAAATTAACATATCAGAGATATATGTCAGAAATATCTTGATGTCTGTAAATTGAAAGTCAGTGTTTTGCAATGTGTACTAATCATTATGAAATCTGCAGTTCATATGAAAAGCATTACAAGCAAGGCTCACCAAGCCAACCAGCCAGCAAAGCTGGACTGCTGAAGGTGGTATTATGGTCTGAGGCATAGCCAGCAAGGGATTGCAAGAGAGGGTGTATGTACCGGTATGTGTATACTCGCTGGATTAAGGTAGAATGCACCTTGGTGAGAGATTTCAGACTCAAGTTTTTGCAATACTTTTCTGATCTAACGCTTGTGTGAGTTCATTTTGAAGCTTTAGGAATAAATGCAAAATTTTCAGTCTTATTTTTTGTGAAAGTCAAAAATTTACATTTTTCTAATAGAGTTTTAAAGAATGGTTGAAAGCTTGCTTGAGGAAAGTTTGAGCAAAAGTTTAAGTCTCACTATCTAGGTGCATACTACCTTAACCCTCTGGGCACTGTAATTTTCTCCTGCCAAACTTTTAGTGCAAAATTTTACCAATTTTTATGATTTTTTCTTAATTTTTTGATAGTTTTGGACCAAATGGACATCAAATTTTCATTTGCTACATTTTTTCTCAAAATCTTGGAAAAAATCTGAGAAAAATTGACTGGGTTTTTTTTTTATAAAGGAAACAAAAATAGACTTTGGTGCTCAAAGGGTTTAAGTTCATATTTTCAGAGATCATTTTCATTTCCTTTGTAAATCGCAGCATCACTGAGCATTGTTTAACTGTTGATCACTGTATCAATTCATGGGATAGATTGATGCATATGACATATCATTGCCTCGCACAGTGGATTGACTGATGTCCAGAAGGCAGAGATGATGTTTGGAAAATATTTCTTTCTGGCTAAAAGAACAAACCTTGCACTTAGCATCTTTCAAAAAGTCCCCAGGAGGGAGAAATATGCTTTAATTCTCTTCAAAATTGGCAGATGATCAGAACATAGCAGTACTTCTGATCGTCCATATTTCTCTGAATAATCATTGAAAGCGAAATGTGAGCTATGAATCACTGTGATTTGTCAGAGGCTGATTTGAGATGCTACTAAAACCCTTTGAGTGCTGTAATTTTTCCCAGCAAAATTTTATAGCAACATTTTACCATGATTCTGTAAATTTTTTGATAATTTTGGACCAAATGGACATCACTTTTCAATGGCTACAGTTTTTGACCAAACTTTTTCCAAAGAATCAGAAAAAAATCAACTTGGTTATATTTCAGAAAGGTGACAAAAATTGACTTTGCCACTCACAAGAGCGGGTGAAGGTTGTCCAATGAAACCGAGGCAGAGAGAGAATTCACTGTACACCCTGCTAAGGTTGCTATAAATGGCACCTACAGAAATCACGATTTTTCAGTACAACGTACTTAACAACATAGGTCTAATGCGAGAGTTCCAAGATACAGACACTCAGCTCCCTCTTTGTTCGCTCAATTGTATTTCAGTATACTTTAAGAAATTTGTTCATTTTCAAGTAGAAAAATAATGAAAATACTATCAAGAGTTACAGCTATTGCACCCACAATCATCTGTTTTCACTGCGTGCCAAGCAGTGTCCAGCTCCAGACCCTAGCAATGTTATCTTTCTCTTAGAGAGTACTTCTATCAATTTAGGTTCATTGACATTAACTTCACTTCCGTCACCACACATTCCGTGTTCATTCCATCCCCATGCCAACACTCGGCCATCATCTGTAACCATATCAACAAAATACAGTGGAAGTGTCATGATGGAATTTCGTAAGTGTTCAACTTCTATGTTCTGTTGCACTGATATAAACAGGTACAAATCTGCTATGAATTTCACAGAGTGTTGAGTGTGGATACTGTGATTTTTGTATCTTAGTCAAAATGCTGAAAATTTTTTTTTTTTTTTTCAAAACTTTGAAAAATTTAAATTCATGTGAAATTGGACAAAGCTCTTTGGGAAGTCTGCATTGTTCAACAAATGCAACTTCATGAACAAATTTTAAGCTTTTTATTGAAAAGTTTCTGGTCACAATTACCTGTCAGTGCAAGATTATGCTCAGCTCCGCAAATCATCTGAAATTAAAGAAATTGAAGATGCATTAATGGGTTCGGATGCACCTTTTTGACATATTTGAAACTAAAATGGTGTACTCAAACATCTTTGGATTTGAGTTTCTTTGGCACAAGAAAAATTATCAATCTTAAAGCGGAAAGTCTGGTTATTAGATCAAACAATATCCTTTTTCTGTGCAGTCTTCCAGTTTGCTGAATTTCACAGTGCCTTTATCTATCAATACACAGTACAATTTTTACCATACAAAATTCTATCTAGGAAGGCAGCTTACAACTTTGTTAAAGTCACACATAAAAATATTTACAATTGCAAATTTTATTGGTGCCTGCAACTTGTTTCTAAATATTGCCTTGCTCTTGACCTTTATATGACCTTTCTAAAATGAGACAATGGAGTTTTACCATCTTTGATAGCATTGTGTTGTGTCACTAAGATCATTAAATAATCAAAGAAAATTAATAATTATATGTTTATGACTCTTGTCACTTGTAACAAAAACATAATATCGGTTGCATTATTGTTGATCTGACTGTCTTCCCACTGTCTACCTTTTTCTTCCAGTAAGGTCATGACACAATGGCAAGATTCACTCATAAATAATTTTGCATTTTAATAGGAATAAAAAATTTGATTAAGAAATATAAAGGGATATTGACAGATATTTGCATGTGAACTTAAATTAAATATGAACAATGAAAAAATCCTTGGTTTCATAGATGCTCCAAAAAAGCAATGCTGAAGATAGAATGCTTGGGTCGCCATACTTGACAAATTTACAAATTTACACAATTCCATGGGGCCCAGTTGCTTCAAAAAGCTGAGGGAGGTGCCCTTGAAAGCTGTATTGTTTTCATAATGAAGAATTGGAACATTTCCAAGTGATATGCAAATTATGTCAATTGATTTGCATGACAACATGCATCATCCAATCAAATCTGACCTGTTTTACAACTCCTCTGAGCGATGCAATTTCCATTGGCTGCCCTCTACATTTCATTGGCTCACCATCATGACACATGCTGGATGGGGCTGTTCCTAATTGACCGTAATCACATCTTCCCCAGCCGTAAATACATCTGGAGTCTGCTGCTTCACAGGAAATGAAGAAGTGAAACAAAATGCAGCGAAGAATTTGAACACTTGCCATATACTTTTTGCCAAATAGCATTTTCAAATTTCATTGAGGTATTCCTTTGTCAGTGTATCATAAATAAATTACTTTCAAAATTATTTAAAACAATCACAAGGTAATGATCTATTTTGGAGAAAACATTAGTTTTCAAAACAAAAAAATTTAACAAATCTACGCAGAACACATTCTACATGTTTTCCTTTCATCCTTATCTCCAAACTGTTCTCCAAACTTCTACACTATTGCAGCAAACCTGTGATTGTGATTATCTACAGTGAATTTCCAATAATCTTTCACAGTCAAATAATTCCAATTTACCTTTGGAAATAATATTAACCTCTTGTAAAAGTTAATATAATATCCTATAATGGCCTGTTTGATGTCTTCATCTTGGATAATATGGAAATTCTATCAACTTCCTTGGAGTTTGCATAATTTCTTTATGACCTCTGTTTGATGTCACAATCTCTGGATTAATCTCTGTGCAATAATATTTAATCATATCTTACCTGTGACTGCCACTGTATGTGTCCAACCACAGTGAATTTCCTGTATTCTCCAACAGTCAAATAATTCCATATTGACCTTCTGAGGGGTCAATATAATTTCTTTCTGACCACTGCCAGATTTCTGACTGACTCCACTGATAGAATCAGTCAACTGCTTGTGATTATTATCGCCCCAGACATACAATTCACCATCACCTGCAAACAAATTGACAAGACTCTCACAATTGATTGAAAATTTCAAATTTCAAAATATTTTACTGAGTGTATCAGTATTTTGAGTTAGATATTATTGGCAGCATATTGTGTACTTCATTCCCATATGATAATTACCCCTGATTCCAGGTAAACAGGTCCACAATCACCATCGATAACAATGGCTTTGGACTAAACCATGGTGGTGAAAGGGTTATACTGCATGATACTACGCATGTGTCGCTTCCTCTTTCACCCTTTCAACATCAAATTTTGATACAATCCTATTGTTTCCTGTGACAATATCGGACCAGCATACAGAGACAGAGGTGTTGAAAAGGTATTCACACCTACAGATATAATGCCATACTGGCAGTCGGTCCTCACAGTCAAGGAAACGATGATGTAACAACCTGAAAGATTTATCTCGACAACGATCTTGTTTGAGTTTTACTGGAAAGTGACTTAGAATATTGGATTCATCAAGATACAAATTACTACTTTCTGGGACATATGACTGAAAATTCAGTGGATGATTGGGGAACTGTCAAAGCAATTTTAATTGATAGTCTCTTCTCAAAACACAGAAAAATTTTCAGTGTATAGATATGTCTTGATTATGCTAAGAGGCATTATACTACTGTTGTCACTGAGATTCTTATAAAAAAATTTGGCAAAACGAAAATATGTTTACTGTGATCTTACCTTCCTAAATTCACTCTTTACCCAGCCTAACTCATTTTTCTTCATTTAAAAGAAGATACCCTACAATGCCAGGATATCAGGTCTTATTCAAATTTGTGGATTTTCTTTTGTTGTGAAAGAAACATTGCTGCCAAGCCTACTTCTGAAAGTCATGTTAGAGATGTAAACACTTCCCTAGCCTATATGCATACATTAACTGCCAACCAGTGAAATGATTAGAAATCAAAAAAATAATGAAACAATACATACATACCTGTCAGACATACTGTATGATAGGACCCAGTCTCCACTGATTTGGCATTTTGTATATTTGGAACTGAAGGAGAAAAAAATGACCAGAGAAATATTTCAATTCCATCAAATATTTAAAACAATTATGATCACTGGCAGGAATGCACTGTATAGCCAATATGGGGTGAAGAATTCCAAGGAGGAATTAATATATGACAATCAATTTGTTTTGTTCAAAACTGTGCTTCAAAGAGTAGCATTACCCACAATGCAACTCCTGGAGGAGACTGTGAAAAAATCGATCACTTTGATTGCCTTCCAGGATGCACTATTTTAGTCACATTCCAGATTTTCTGCTAAAGCTTGGAGGACATGAAAAGGCCAACAGGTCAACTACACTTACAAAAGTGAACCTTTTGGAACCCTTGTAAAATGACTAGAGAAGGTAAAAAATTATAAGTAGGCAATCTGTTCAGTCACTGTCACATGATCTGCGACTGATAATGATTATTGTTTTCTAAAATGAATTTAACGGAATTGATAAATGAAGTAATTCACTGTATAGTGACCAACTCTTACGATAATCAGATCAATAGATATTATATAGTCTATAAACTCCAAATGTTACAATTTTCACACTTCATGATTATACAATTCATATCACAATCATTCAATTTTTAACACATTGATAACTGCACTCACCCTTTCCAGGTAACTTCTGCAAGGCAGGACAACCGTTTCCTGAATCATCAGTTACACCAAGCTGTCCCTTTCTACCAGATCCCCAGCTCCACACTGCACCATCCGCTGTGATTGCAACGCTGTGACGCAGTCCAGCCTTGACATCCACAACCACACCCTGCAGTGCCTATCGAAATGATATATGATACATAAAAAGTGACAGGGTTGGAGCAATTTTCAGACAGTATTCCTCTGTTTCTTTGATTGATCACTTATCAGATGTATGTATGCTGTTGACTTCAAGTCCAAAATAAGCATAAAAATTACAATACACAGCCAGCAGTGTGTACAGCGTAGAATAGAGAATACAAGAACTGCACAGAAACCAACCAATAGAATATGACAGCGCAAGTTATGTGAATAGTGAATCTAGGATATCATATACCCTCTATGTATATAATATTTCGTCACAGCCTACCTTTACTTCTTGTGGTATGCAAACAAACTTCTGTGCTTCAGGGATTCCCAGTTGACCATATGCATTAGATCCCCATGCATAGACTTTGTTGTTCTCTGAATGTGTCACAGTAAAAGTAAGAATATATTTAAGGATACACAAAGTAAACAAGCATTATGAGAATATAAAAATATTCAGGATAATATTCACAAATTCCAATTTTATTTCCCATCTTGGTAACCTTTACTTCATATTTCAATTTGATGGACTCACCTATCCAGTTAATCTTGTATAAAATCACCACAAATAAACTAATTTATAATGGTCTTCAAACACATTCAGTGCAAGCCTGATACAGATTCTGGTAAAATGAAGGAGAGCGCCCTCAGACTCAGTGATACAATAATTAAGGCCAGCTGTGTCTGGAAGTGATATCCACAACAGTTCTACCTGCTATCTTTATTAACTAACCACTTTTTGACACATACAAAGTGTGTTTATTTTCTGTTGTGCTCCTTGATTTTATTATAGGCCACAAAACTTACATACGCTGTATTTTGTTGGAATATAAAGAAATTTCCCATGTGCTGTAATTAATCATTTCAAATTTAACACATCAAATAACTATTAAATGACTTCACTGTTCAATGTGTACTGAAAATCAGGCTGGTCATTAAACACATCTTTAAAACTGACAATTTTTAAAAAATATGTTAAGCTTTGTAAAGCTTGCTAATAATTGGCATCAATAGCATATTGATTTTTTCCAACATGCAAGGCAATTTTATATTCCCATCTAGTTATTCTCAAACAGAAAGCTATTTTGTTCAAAAGATGGCCTCATAACCTGGAAAGCTTGTGTCAAGATGATCAGCCAAAAAGTACATTCACCTGTCAAGGCCAAAGTGAAGTCCCAACCACAGCTGAGTTTCTTGACAGAAGGTAACCCAGCTACTTGCTGGAACACTGTCAGGTTGTCTGTGTGATTGACCCCTAGCTGACCTTTGGAATTCCAGCCACAGACAAACACATCTCCAGACTCTAAAAAAGACAAAGTGTACATTTTAAAGCATTCTGATATCAATTCAGATTCTCATTTAGGATGATACATAAAAGAAACACCACTTCTATCCTTTTATTTTGTTGTTTAGACAGAATTTCAATTTTGTGACATTTTGTCTTCTTTGACATTATTAGAGATACAGAATTACTGATTTGGTGAATACTCAGGTAAAAATCATCAGATACAGGGTAAATATGCTGGCAATACAGTTTAGACATGCACTGGAGATTATATAAGTGGTCATTGTTGGCAAGGAAGTATATCTCACGAAAGTGAGACATTTCACCTGCATATGGAGGAGATTGTCAAACATGTAATCAGGTAACTATAATTAAAATAGATTGTAAATTAAAACAATTTTTCTACAAAGTTTATTCAACATCATAGTTAACAACTCCCATGATAAGATAGTAACATTTTTCTACTTTGAGACCATAAAGCTTTGACTTTTGTACAAATTCATTACATTCACAGAGTTGGTCTCCAATTTTTCTACTACCGGGGATGAATATGACGGATTCAACTTTCATTACAATTTGCTCATTTTGCAATTTTAATCACTCATAAATGATTTTGCTTGGCAAATCCAGTGTTGAATTTACAATAATTTTGAGACTCATCTTTTACCAAAGTTGGAAAGAAAAAATTTATGTTTTTTTCATGGCACATACAACCTTTGCACACATAGTGACTCAATATCATGCAGACATGTTGATAAACTAGGTTCAATTCTGTTGTGTACATTGTATATACAGACATTGATGATGTACCAGTGCACAAGCAGTATAAAAATAATTATTATTATAATAATAATAGAAGTGGAACATGGTATACTCAAAATTTGTTACCTGAAACTAAAACGCTGTGGCCCCCACCACCATGGATGGATGTCACTTTTTCTGGTATTTGTGAAACTTTTTCAGGAGTGTATTTGTCATCACAGTGTCCTAACCCAAGCTGACCATAGCTGTTTGCTCCCTGCAGACATATTTAAATGAAAAAATATAACATGGATGGTGGGTGAACATGATCAGGCTGCTTTGACATTAAACTCGAAAATTCTGTCTGAAAGTGGTGGATTGTATTTACTAGTAGAATACAATTATACATGTAGTTTTTCATTGGAGAGGCTTTGACAGGTGTTTTCATATGCATAAAACTTCATCAAATAAACTCCGTTATTACATGTAATTTTACTATCCTGAAGAACATACAGTGACAAATATGTAAGAGGAAACGAAAACGGGAAACTGATGCCAAAGATTCACATTTAAAACGGTAGGCAGTTTATGGACAATATTTAGTAGCGCAAGGCACAGGCACACGACGTCTTTTAAAATCACTTGTCTGTAATTTTAATGTTGAAACATGCATTTTATTAAAATCTGTGCAAACGGAAATCGTGCGGGCAGCTATTGAGGCATACAGTGAACAGTGCCCCGTGCACGGCTGTGGCCGCTTAGCTCAACTGTTAACGTTACTAATTTTATACAAATGGCGAATTTTAAAATTACTTGTCTACAATTTTATTGTTGAAACATACATTTTATTGATAACTGTGCGAACGGAAATCATGCAGGCAGCTTTTGAGACATACAGTGAGCAGCGCCCAGAACACGGCTGTAGCCGCTCGGCTGTCTTGTACACATTACTCTAAAGGTACGAAACTATTTGGAAAATTATTTTTAAATTGGACAAAATTAACGGTTATTGGCCATCCTCGAGATTCAAACTTCAACATAATCAAGGGGATACTTACAAAAATCGATCGATCGGCTTCCTAACTTGTAAAGTTAACATCGGCCCTAACTACGGCTGATAATTAGCGCAATGTTTTTTTACAGACAAGTCCCCTGCCAGCGCCATTTTCAAAGTGTGCAGCTTGAAGTTGACGCATGCGCATACTTTCCTTTTAAACCAATACGTCATTGTTATTCGTACTGAGGAATAGCCTTCAAAATGGCGGTGTCACGGGAGTTGTCCGCAGGTGAAATTTAGCGACTTACCATCAATTACATGGCCCGGTGCAGCTTTTGTGTTTCAAGAACCCAGTCGATCGATTTGGTACCACGCATGCGACAACACAGAGAAGTTTACATCCCCAGGGTTGCCAACAACGTTTTATTTTACGGATTTTATTTAAATTATTTTCCAAATAGTTTCGTACCTTTAGAGTAATGTGTACAAGATAGCCGAGCGGCCACAGCCGTGCTCTGGGCGCTGCTCACAGTATGTCTCAAAAGCTGTCCGCATGATTTCTGTTTGCACAGTTATTAATAAAATGCATGTTTCACCATTCAATTACAGACAAGTGGTTTTAAAATTGGCCGAGTGTATACTATAAGTAACAGCAGAGCTAAACGGCCACAGCCGTGCACTGCACTGTAGTGTAGTGGGCACTGTTCACTGTATGCCTCAAAATCTTGCCGCGCGATTTCCGTTTGCACATTTGTTAATAAAATGCATGTTTCAACATTAAAAATTCAGATAATTGATTTTAAAATTCGTCGTGCGCCTATGGCGCAAGGCTGTGTAATTAAACGAATAGGCTCGGGCAAAGTTCGAAGTCGGGCGCCACCTATCGGCCATACTCAAGCACAATAAACAAATTAATCATTAACATACGAACTTGCGAAATGTTCCAAATCATTTCTTAATTTAGAAACTGGTGGTGGATCTGACAAAACATACTGTATCATCAGAATGCAACTGAATGTGGGAAGAAGGCCGCGGAGCCTGCACGTCTGATCGTCGTCACTGTGATCGACAATCTCGGCCGTTGCATTCAACTCACCCATGAAAACATACTCCATTACAAAGCCATACAAATGTCCCAGAATTCAGTTAGAAAGTGTGGTTAACGATGCAAATTACATTATAATTGGATTATAATGAGAAATATTTGATCACGTGATAGTCATGTGATTAGATTTCGCCATTTTAATTGGAAAGGCGTCTCTGGCTGGTATAGGACGGCGAGGGTAGTCGTTTTCCTATTCGTTGGCCGCTGTATCCTTACATTTACAGCCAATCAGATCTTCTTCTTTTACCTGTAAGTCACTAATTTTCTTTCCTTTGGTCGAAATATTGCCCACTCAGCTGTGGGGCGCGAGATTTGTGTCTAAGAGGGGTGAAAATAGCCAGGATGTGTGAATTTGATTTCGGGAAATGCCAGATTCGGGTCTCGCCACATTGAGACTATGAGCTTTTGTCTGCCATGACGCCTGCTCATTTCATCTTTGTCAGCGGAATTTTGTTTGACGATCTCTGCTCGGTCCGATGTAAAATACGGGTGACATACGACCTCTTTGGCGCCATGGAGAGTTTCACTGCCTTTGATCACAACCTTTATGAAACAGTCGAGATGCCCAGTATCAAAGAGCGACAGAAATTGTTTTGGCCTTCGGAATATATTTGTCCGGTAGCCATTATTTCACCGCTCTGTCACGTACGACGAGCGGGACTCAGGCGTTTGTACGCGTCCTGCGTATGAGCCATCGCTTCACCTGAAAGAATGGTATTGTGTAAAAGTACTAAGGGAGCGTTCAGTTTTTACGGCTGGG
>LD347185.1:76141-98965 GCA_001465055.1 Ptychodera flava | reverse complement strand
ACCTAAAACACCGTTATTTTTTATGATCTGTAAGCCCGACATCTGATAGATGGTCCATCCATTATTGTACAGTATTTGAGGCTCCGATCAGGCATATTCAAAATGTTTCGATGGGGATATTCCAGTCAGCAGGCCAGCGTAGACAGAAGTCCAGCAACAACACTGTCAACAGTCCTTTCGAAAGAAAGGCAAATCTATTATCGTGTTGAAGTATTCTGATTTTTAGACCATGGGACGCATGTTGATTTGAAGATGCAGTGCTACCCCAATATTGAATATTGCCATATTTACCTTTCGATATTTTTGATAACTATCATATCGTGTAAAGCCTCAAGCCAGCCGTCACTGCCCGCGTGGGTTTAAAGTTGTAAACAATATTGTCTGTGATAATATATATATAAACTTTATATTTGCTTGTGTTGTACACTGCCAGGTCAGGATTGATGAAACCGAAGAACATTACAATGTCACGTTTCTGAAAAGTTACTGTGTGACACTTCCTACCATTGTCTCGAATCAGCTAGCTTGGTGAATAGTTTGCAGAAATGGCTTGCTCGAGGTTTTGCCTAGGTATTTGGGTTGGACGGCAAAACAATCCAAATACACAGGCAAACCTGGAGCTACAGTACTACAGCTAGCAAGAATACAGACTAGTTTGTTTGCATATTTGATGTTGTGGGCACAATTTAAAAGTTCAAAAACAATTATCCACACCAGCAAGTTTGTTTCAAGTTTTGTTTGGTTATATCCTAAATTTGTCTGGCAGTCTGAGTGTTACCAGTATGTTGAAAACACGATGATCAAACGGATAACTGGCATTTGCAACAGTTGTGTTGTGACTGCATGATGTTTGTTCAATTTTCCAGCAGCATCATAAATTTACTTAACTTCAAAAGTTCTGTCAAGGTGAAACTGTGCATAATGTGATAAAATAGTGATCATAAAACCCAAACTGGAAGGATGAGACAGTAACTGCAGTATATGGCTGAGCAAGATAAAAAAAACACTTGGCAAAGTTATTGATAAGCAACTAGTGTGCTTGCCTAAGATTCACCCATAAATTGAATAATAGATTTAGAGACAAATAGACTAAAACATTCTGCAAAACAGCGCCAGTTGTCCACTGTAAAGCCTCAATTGTCTAGCTCCCTCAACTAATTTTAAAATCATAAAACTTTAACCTCATCACCCCAGTCGTAATATCCATTACATTAGTGTAACCAACATCCTAGCAAAGGACTTGCCTTTCGCCGTTGGGTAAAACTACAATTTCATATGTTGTAGGTTTTCAATAATTCGGTGTCAAGATGGAAGGATCAGCCGTGGCTCAAACCATCAACGCCGACCAGATAGCAATACAGACAATACCTCAGCAACAGCCTGCATCGCAACAACAGACGATACCGGCCACAACTACTACACAAGTCCAAGGAGGGCAGCTGCAGGTACCACAGGTAGGTTACGGAGACACCCACCCCCCAGGTATAGGAATTGTAAATTCATTCAGCGACTGAACAAGCTGGGTCATATTGTGTTTTAAGATTACCAATTGTTACTGCAAGCATTTTGAAACTAATGTTTTTATGTATTATAATGGTGATGTCATTTCTGAATTTCAGCAGTGATTTTATGTTTTATTGCACTCGTCTACGCCAGCAATAAATAACTAATTACATCATTTTGTGCATGGAAGATTAGTAATAATTGAATAAAAATAAACACTAACTGAGAATCTCTGTGTGCATGGTGTCTGTATTCTGGCTATAAAAAATTCATTTTTCTCTGTGCCAGGTTGTTCAAGTAGGTGCCTCAGGTGGTCAGATTATACAGACTGCAAACGGTCAACAGATTCTACTACAACTGCCTCAACAGCAGCTGCAAGCATTACAGTCAGGTCAAACCACCATACAGATACCAGTATCCGGGTCACAAGTACAACAGGTATGTGTCTAATTACCATGGCAATGGCCAATCAGATTTCAGCATTGCTGATTTTTACAGTGTCATCAGAAGAGATAATTTCAGTTTAGAAATTCTGTTCACTATCGGAAATACATGTATCTGTGCTTTGAGTATATCAAGGCTGGATTATTTCCAAATTTATTTTTGACCATAATATGAATTGGTTTACAAAGTCATCATGACAGCTTTTTGCCATACAAATTTCTGCGAGAGCGTTTGCCAGCCTAATGAGTTAGTGGGTGTGTGTCAATATGTACTGACTGATAACAATGAATTTTAAATTTGACGCCTAAACCAAGCATGGCCAGTGATAGGACAGAAACGCCGTTCCACTTATCACGAACACCCCCACCAAGTGTAACATTTTGTTTATCGAGTCCTAAACGCTATTTTCTAAGTTTTCTAGACAAAGCATAAAGAAAATTTTCACTGGCGCTTTACACAGTGTTGCATGACTATGCTTTCTCAAAGAAGCAGGTCTTTGATGCTGAAGGAATATGACTAGAAAGTCTATTCCATAAGGAAGCTGCGGCATTCATCTGTGTAGTCGTAGCTCTCGTTTTTCTTGGACGAATGTGGATTGCAAAGGGAAACTCCTCGTGCAACGGAAAAAAAGAGTTTTTCCGTCGCAATGTACGAGAGCTAGCTATGGCTGCTGCTACGGCGACATATGAGAAAGAACGATCATCATAATTTGAGTCTTGTTGGTTGAGTTTTAAGAGAAAAAAATAAAAAGCACGTCGCCGCACCATTTTTTAAAGAAAGACCTGACCAGAAACATTTTTTTTTTGGCCTTATGTTGTAAAATACCAAAGAAATGCGCTGCGACACACGATAATTTCGAGTCACGGGGGGAGGACACCCCCTCCTGTGGTTGGAGCTTTTGAAATGTTTCTGGTCCCTCAAACCACGGCCATACATGAACGTGCTCGCTTATGTCAGTAAGCTCCGAGTGCTACGCTTGCGATCGTGTCAATCGGTACGACCATGGAGGTAGTAGCCTCCATGGTACGACGGTATGACATGTATTAATGGTCCAGTTCAAGTGACTTGAATGACTACAAAACTGATGTTTTCTCCGTTGTTATGACAAGGGTCCGGCATTCACAGACACAGAACATTTCGGCTAATGGGACATAACAATTAAACAAAAACTGACCAACTTCGCCTGTTTGTAAGCACTAGCAAGAATTCGCTCAGGCCGTATCCGGGAGGGAGGAGGGTCAGTTTTATAGTTTTATCAATATAGTCACATATATACTGTTCATGCAGTCACTGATCATGCCCCCCAAAGAATTTTCTCTTTCTCTTCAGCCATTTTGGTTTGGTGTCAGCCACGGCCGCCGGCCACAAACAGAAAAAAAGGGTGACGCGCTGTTGTTCAAGTGACGCGCGCGCTGACCAGAAACATTTCTTTTTTTTTTGGCCTAAAATGCACTTTTAATAGTTTGCTAGTATCCGTTTCAACTCACATCGTTTGGTGTCGCCGTTCTGAACTACCGAAAATCCAGTCGTTGTGGACTGGCCAGGTGGGAATGCAGAGAAATACTTAGAAGAGCCAAGTGTAGAATTCGAGACTCAGTGGAGATAATTTGTTTGCGTTCCTGCCAGCCTTATCCGAAGCAGTCTTTGTCGTTCTATCGCCCTCGTTCACGCTGAATATTCATAGACGTGGGCACTATACGGTTCTCGGGGCCTTGACCGTATAGTGCCCACGTCAAAACTTGTATGGCCAAAAGCTGGAATGATGACTCAAAACTCTTATCTTTGACACATGCAATACTACATATTTACCAGTTCTATTTATAGGGCGGAAAAAAATGAAAGTCCTGGAGAGAGTGACCAAGTTCAGATATGTTGTCAGTCTTAGGGCACACAGACATTAATATCTTTGTAGTAAACCTGGGAGAAATATGTTCAATGGTATGTTGACAAGCATGAATAAATGTTCAGCAAAATTTTTGTGACTTAAGGTAGTATGCACCTCGAAAGTGAAAGACTTAAACTTTTGCTCTAACTTTCCTCAAGGAATCTTTCAATCATTCTCTTTCAAAATCAAGAATAAAAATAGGGGGTCACCATGCAAATTTTGGTACTAGAGAAACAAATTACCCAAGATTTACCAATATTAGAAATTCAAAATGGCCGCCATCCTTGTGTTAACTCTATGGAGAAAAATAAAAAATTTCGAATTTCGAAAAACTAAGCCATGGAAAAGTTTTCTTTCACCAAGAGCTTTAAAATGAACCCCCACATGTGGTGTATCAGAAGAGAATTGTAAAAGTTTGAGAGTCTGAATGTCTGTCCCCGAGGTGCGTTCTACCTTAATTCACCTGTTTTCCATTTACTTGATTTGAATTGTTCCATTTGATCGACAGTTCCAAGTTGTTCAGCCACAACAAATTCAAGTTCAAGCAGGCCAGCAGGTACAGCAACAACAAACTCAAAGCCAACCGCAACAGATTATTATACAGCAGCCGGCCCAACAGGCCAGCCAGACCACTACCACCACCTCCACTGCCGCAGCGCCTGCACTCCAACAGCTTGTGACCACAGACGGACAAACCATATTTTACCAGCCAGTGGCAGCGACAGAAAACAACCAGACACAACAAACTGTAGTACAGCAGGGACAGATCCAAGCAAACAGTTAGTGTTCTAACTCTCTCACCCCCATTTCACTGTTGATAGGCCTAACCACTACATTTAAAACAATGGGGAGATACCAATGTCTGAAAATTCAAGGGTCAAAAACAGTTGAGGACAAAAGAAAACTGGGTGTAGTGTCATGATTGTGGTAATCAGTGCTTGTCTAAGGCTGCCTTTCATTATGAATAATTGTGTTGTAGTTTTTTCAATACGAGTGAATTTTGTGACGTCCTCCTACCTGACCAATACTGATAATGTATCCAATTATCTGGTATTGTGGCCCAGATGTTGTCTACATCTACAAATTCATCGCCCAAACTGTAACTAGCAATAATCTACCACCTCCCAGCCCATAATGGACCCAAGCAAACTTTGCACTCCATAATGTACTCGGTTTCGCCATGTATATTATGTCATACAAAGTTTACCTTTGTCCAGTATGGGTCAGAAGGGGGTACTGCATTATTGCTTAAAATACAATGTACCCCAGGATAACGTTAAATTTCATTATTCAGGTACTTATTCAGCAATGAGTTTTTTCTATCAGAAGCTGTCTTTGCAAATAGAAACATGTAATTGAAGGAATACTAGGAGAAATGTGGGCTGCATTATCTAAAAGCTTAGCAGTGAGCATCCTCATTGGTTGACAAAGGTCACCTGATCCAATTTGCATTATTTATAGCCAAACATTTAATGAACTATACAGTAGTTCTGCAATATACCATATTCCAATGTGCAAAAAAGCAAAAGTTATAGACTGCCATTAGACAAATAATGCCGATCAATGTTTGAATTTTGGAGAGTTTGTCGACAAGATTGACCTGATCTGATTGGTTGTCTGAAATTTGTACAAAGGTGGTGTAATCCAGGTGCAGACAACCCAGCCATCATCGTCATCCACAGTGATGACAGTTCCAGTGGCAGGAAATTCCTCAGGAGGAATGGTCATGGTAAGTAGATCACATGGATTTTTACTTTGAACTTTGACACGACCTTTTACCCCTTGACATAAATTATCAACACTGCTGTATTTCATAATTTCTCACAAGGTGACTTCATAAATATAAATTTGTGGTAGTGTATCGTCAAAACACACTTTTATTATATGTTCTTCCAACGGGACGATGGAAACTTCAATATTAAGAGTACTAGTAATTTCAAACTGCTTTGTCTTTTCAGCAAATGGTGCCAGCATCAGGGGGAGTGCCAACAATGCAGAGAATACCTCTGCCGGGGGCTGAACTCCTGGAGGAAGAGCCCCTGTACGTCAACGCCAAACAGTATCACAGAATTTTAAAAAGACGGCAGGCGCGGGCAAAACTTGAGGCAGAAGGAAAAATTCCAAAAGAAAGGAAGGTAAGCAAAAGTGAAGATTGGCGAATTAGAATACAGCCTGTTTTTGTTTTCATCTGAATTTAGACAATATAGGCCAGACACAAACCTACTGATGAGAGTTTCCCACTCCATTGTCTATGGTTTAACTTGTATATGGTTGAAGTAATTCCTCCGTTTGAATCCTTTTTCCAAAATTTTGTGCTCGGATCCATCCAAATCTATAAAATGGAAGAGTTGTACCATACCCAGCCATCAGAAAGGCACGTCAAAACTCTCAGTCATGTATATCTCAAGATTTTCAAACACAAAATTTTCCGTGTGTTTGAAAAGACTATATAGATCTGTTTTCTGTTTTTCAAAGTGACAGCACAATCTAGCCATGTTTTTTGAAGATTTACACAGGTGTAGAATTGTTTATTATATGTCTAGAGTTGTGAGTTTTTACTTGAATCTGCAGCGTATTGAAGTCATGAATCTTGAAGCAATAATTGAGTTTGTGAAAAGCTTCTAATCCAAACTTCATGACACACACACACACACACACACACACACACACACACACACATGTGGTAATAGTTCCTTCCTGGGGGAACAGTGAATGACAAAACCTATCATGTTTATTCCAACAGAAATATTTACACGAGTCCAGACACAGGCATGCCATGAACAGAGTCCGAGGGGACGGAGGTAGATTTCACTCCGGTTGTGGTAGAGGTCCTGAGAATGGCGAAGAACTTCCAGACATGCAACAGGTATGGAGAGTTCCTGCTTCCGCATTTCTTCCATGTTCTAACCTGGTCACCCCCAATTCTATGTGAACAGGTCCACAATAACTTTTGTAACAATAGGTCTGGGCCAAACCATGGTGATGAAAGGGATAAAGTCAAAGATGTCCAGCTTCTGTACCCATGCCCTATCAATTCAGGTTACATATCAAGGTGGCTATATTTTGCGGAGTTAACAAAGGAGAAAGTTTCTGCTGTGTCAGGGCAGATATAGAACAATGTAAAATTATTTTCCGGAGGTACCGGTAACCATAGTTTGGCCAAAATGTATCATTATCAATGGCGAGTTTGCATCTGTTCACTGTAAATTACGGATAAAAAGGTCAAATTTTCAACCAAAACCATTTATTTTGTTTCCCCAATATCAAAGGAACTTGTGATTGTTGCCCAACTGTAGTATAAGAAATATTTCCTTCTACCACAAGTTCAACATTTATGTTAATCATTAACTTCCATGCTAATTGGTCATGTGACTTGTTTTGACCAATGGGCAACAAAGACAGCTGACATAGGCCCCCAATTGACAAGACTGTTATTCCAAAACCAAATAATGATTGTCATGATTTATTTATAAACTGTCAATATCCATAAAGTAATGTGGATGAGGACACTAATGAAAAATGACTCATCACAAAAAGAAATGAAACTAAAACACAATCGATAATGCATAAATCTCTTTCCTCTGAAGGCATTGATTTTACAAATTTGCATTAAATAGGTGTTTACTTAGCTGTCTACACCCTCTGTATTTATTCTGCAAAAGTTCTTCTTTTTGCAAATTTTTCAATATCATCTTTCTTTCAACTTGAACAGAACGGAGCCACAGCTACAACATTGCCACTTCAACTCCATGACGTCGGTGGAGATTCCCTCATGACCATGGATCAACACGATCTAGTTGTGCAGCCGCCGGATGGCAGTCAAAACGGCGACCATTAACCGTCTCATTCCTAAGGAACTGCTGAGATTAACAATTGTTGCCCTCAACAGAGTACTTCAACTGGTTTGTTTTGTAGCCTGCTCACCCCCGAATTCCCTTTAAACCTGTCCATAATCACCATTGATAAACAGTGGGTGTGGGTTAAACCATTGGTGTGAACGGGTGAAAGAAGACCATGCATGATCCACAAGTATTCTTATTATCATAACCTGACTATTTAGTATGACACTAGAAGCCTGGCCATATGTTAGAGGACACAGCTTAGATTCACCAGCTCCTGAAAGATGGACGTTGTCTGCGCAGTTTGGATTTTAGTTTTATCAGTTCCTGCCATATTCTCTCATCTTTGCAACTTTTTTTCTATCCTTGAAAAGTGGGACGGGCTCTTTTTCCCAAAACCCTGCCTGAAATTTTATCTGAAGGTACTCTTACTCAGCAAATGCTTAGATTGTTTTGTGGCATCAAAATGCCTGTTTTATACACCGCTATTGTTGTCTGCCCATGGCTGTATGTAACAAGAAGTGTGATTGGTAGTTGAGAGATGTTGGTACATTTAGAGTAATGTAGTTATGCACAACACTATAATAAGTAGTTTCTCCCGCAAAATTAATTGGGATGCTAGAAATTATATAGGCTACACATACACTCGTAACACATCATAGGAAAGATTAATACATTACGCTTGAAAGGAAAATACTATTTATAATTAAAAGACATATTTTAATATTTAAATGTGTGGCAAAGAAATATTTTGCCATGGTAAGCTATGTTTTGATATTCAAACATGGATTTTGGTTTTCAGACGTCGACATTTCTGTATATGTCAGAGTTGCTATCTCATCTGTAACTATACGTTAGAGTTTTCATATCAGAGTATGGTTGATTTCACATGTCTGTGTATTCAATATATTTTTGTAGCTAGTCTGTTTGTCGCTGTTGTATGTCTTGTTTCTTTGTGATGCAGTTCCATTGCCAAATAATTTTTAAAAATCTCATCATGAAACTCTTCAATTCAAATATCAATGAATGTGTTTGTCCGTTCGCCAACTTCTCCTGACGCGATGATTGAAAATACTTGCTGAACGTTATCATCTACCAGCGTTTCTGAGGTACATTTGCATCTTCAATACTCGTTCTGCGCTAACTTCAAATAAAAAAATGGAATTGATACTCTAACTTTGATTTCTCAGAGTCAGATTTGAGATAAGTTGAATCATTTTTTGGCATTTGCTATCCAAAATATATTTTAAAGGTATCATCATTATCATTTTGAAAAGTTGAAAAATACATTCCTGTGTTAAAACGACCAAAAATGAAAGTGAAAAATCTGGCTTGTCATCACATTTTTCAAAATCAAATTGTTAATGTCTGACTTTGTCGGTGAAAACAAACATTGATGTGAACTTCTCTGTTGGTATTTGCCAAGTGGGTTCAAGCATATTCAGTGCTTTGGTTTGTTATATTGCACCTCAAATTATACTCCGCTATACAGTTTTCATTAGGGAATATTATTGCGGCCATACTTAACGCAGTAAACGCTTCAAATGCAGTGAAAAAATTTACTGGCTTTGAGGTTTTTGTGACTATGTGCAAAGTTGAGAAAGTGATGTTTACAATCTATGAAGCTGAGAATGAAAATTTAAAAAAAGTTTTGTCTGCCAAAATTATTTGCCGTACTTTCATCCCATTTCCCTATGTGTAGATTCGACCACCCTATAGAAATCAATGGGGGATGTACCAAAGTCTGGTGGTGAAAGGGGTATCTTTTTCACCCCATTCCGTGTAAGCAGATCTACAGTCACCCTCAACAACAACAGGTTTGGGCCAAACCATTGTGGTGAGAGGGTTAAAACCAAAATTAACTTTGTCACCCCTCCTGTGTTCACCCCTTTTCCCCTGTGAACAGGTCCACAATCACCATATATAACAATGGATTGGGACTAAACCATGCTGGTGAAGATGTAATTCAGTGTAGCCTTGTAGTTTGTACTTTGTTGAGAAGTGAAATGCAAAAACTTGCCAATTTTGCTCTCTGGTACACGATGCCCTTTCAGAAAAATGAAACTTCAAATTTTTCTGCGATTTTGCCTCTATCCAAAAATCAAACATTTGGGATTTTTACCATCTGATTTCTATGAACTTAGTATATATTTTGTCTCTCTGACAAACAGACCGCCTCTGCGCATCATATGTCAATAAATTTTTTACACTGTTGCTGTCTTGTATCTGATTTAGACCACTTAAGTCTTAAAATCATTGTTACCGTATCATGAAAAATGTTTAATATTGAAGTACTACAATATGGCTATACACTTAAAAAACTAGAGGACGCATTCTTTGCCTGCCGGTTTCTGTTCTCAAGTCAAATTCTAAGATTTTGATATTTTTATTTGTAACCCTGTCAAGGTGAATATGAATCACCAGTTGTCATTTCATTGTCACAGTAAACACTTGAAGATGCTCTCCAAAACTATCGTATTATAGTGTTGTATTTTATTTTCAGAACACAGTAATAACACCATTTTCTTCTTGTTCTCAAGTCCAGCATCTAATTAACACCGTGTGTGTGACTCGCAATTAAACTGCTAATATCTTCGATGAAATACGTCCTAATGTAAAATCCACTAACCTGTACTTCTATAAAACTACTTTCCTAGATTTTAAATGTCTAAAAATGAGTATTAATTTTATAACATTGTGGAGAGTAAAACGCTCAAAAGAGATTTTTTTTAAAACGTGAAAATTTTGCCGGTTTTGGCCATATATCTTAATCTGTCATCTTCTCAACCAGTTTTCTAGTCATTTGTTTTTTCCTCAAGCTCTGACATTAATCTGTACAAGAAATAAAAATAGACATTGAAACAGTGGATTTCCAGTGTTTCTGTTATTTATTTTCAGTTTAGTGAATCTCCATAGAGAGAGAAACAGAGAGAGAGAGAGAGAGAGAGAGAGAGAGAGAGAGAGAGATTTGGATGTGTTTTTGCACTGGCTCAACACTGAGGGTGCTCTGTAGATTTGGTTCAAATCTGTGATTTGTGAATGTTTGAGGGGGGTGAATAAGATGATTTGTGTGCTGTTTTCATTTGAAACGCGTGTCTGGGGTGCAAGCTATACATGGGCATTTCATCCATGAACCCAGCAGAAACTAACTCACTACTGCACAGACTCAAAGGTAACGCGTTCAATCACAAGGAAAACCTAGCCTGGGCTGCCAAATTCCAAATAGGTTTGTATGAATAGGAGAGACACAAGAGAAACTATTACAATTGATTTTATTTTTTAGAACTTCACCGACTTGAACCAAGTCTGAGTGCTCTGGGATTTCGCACAAACCAAGAGCGCCCTCACATGCCTGACTTTGTCAGTCTACACAGCCTATGAACAAAGCTCCAAAGATGACCATCATGCTAGACTTGCTCCAAGTCTGTGGGCATGTAAATATCAAACAGAATAAATTGAAGGAATGAACTTCAGCAAACTGTCAGGCTAGGTGGTAGGCTGGTGCTTAGATCATGGGGTGAATGACCAGCTTGGCCGGACAGTAACAGTGTTCTGATGAGACAATAGCCAAGCGACTGGATGCCAATCTACCATCATGCCACCCCCCCTGCCTCAACACACCACTCTACACAAAGCATGTTTCTTTCCTTACAAACCATACCCTTTTCAAGATTAATTTTGAATGCAAGGTGTTGTGTATCATATTGGTCTAAACGATGCTGAAATATTGAATGAATGTTACATGACAATGTAAACCTACTTTGAAAAGTATATTTGTATGAATGTCTGGTTCACGGTACCAGTCCAGACTACCAGCCATGCTGTCTACCTGGATGGCAGAAGTGCTTCAATGGTATGAGTGTCACAGCAGACAGAAAAATATAATATTTCTTATATCAAATTAATATGATAGCAGCAGACATAGTGAATTTTTCCACATACAAAAATGGCAGAGAAATAGATGCAGTTTGAAGAATAAAAACAAAATAATTTCTTTTGCTTCATACTCTGCCCAGTTTTTGAATTAGTAATCTGATTTCAAATCCTTTGAGTGCTTAAATTTTCCACCAAAATTTTATGAAGTAATTTTATGAAGTTTTCTGTGGTTTTTCGATAATGTTGGACCACGCTGATATCACTTTTCATGGGCTACGATTTTGATCAAAATTTAGGGGAAAATCTGAAAAAAAAAAAGTACCAAAATCTGAAAACAAGAGGCTGGGTTACATTTTATACAGGAGACAAAAATTGACTTCGGCATTCAAAGGGTTTTAAAAGTCAGTTTAGGCACAATTTTGGAAGACAAGGAACATGACAGGGAATGCCAGTTTCTCGGTCCTTGTATTTCCATTTCAAAATTTAATTAGACATGGCACTTCACACACTCTTGACAATTCAGGTCTTCAAATTAGATTTGCTCCAAAGGGATGGTAAATGTCATCACCAATGCACGATAGTTAGCAGCCATAATCTTTTTACAACCATCTCTGTACCATATACATTGGGTAAACTACATCTGAAAACATTGGGTCACGGTAAATTGTGTGGTGAATGGGAGAAGCTAGGAGTCATAACATCTGGGAGTTCTATAGCAAAGAGATGTGTTTCTGCCATCTTGGAAAAATACTGAGCCAGTGCGTTGCATTGTAGGCCACTCTGGGAAGTCAAATTCAACACTCAGCTACAGTGTACAGTGTAAAAAAACTCTTGGAAAATCTTCTTGGAACTCAACTAGAAGGGCAAACACACTAACTCTAAAGACTAACTCTACTTCTTATTTCTACAAAAGAATATAAAAAATCGGAAACTTGGCATGGAACAGAAAATGACTTGCAGCTCTCAAAAGACACACTGTACACTGTATGGTGGCAAACAGCTGAGTGTTGAATTTGACTCCCCAGTGGCCCACAATGCAACCTGCTGGCTTGGTATTTTTCCAAGATGGCGGAATCGCATTTCTTCGCTATAGATCCTTAATAGATGAAATTATTTTAAAATCATCAATATTGTCTTGTAGATAAACAAAGAATAAAAACACAGACACAACAAGTATATTTTTTTTGTTTATTCATATACACTGTAAGCAAGATTCACTCTATATGTACAGAAAAATTTACTGAGGGGGAAAAGATGTATGATTTAATGTTTCTCCCCAGTCCTGAGCCAGTTTTGATACCCACAATCCTCTGCTGCAAGTAATGTCTCCTTGCAGTTGGCGAGGATATTTTGGCATGCCATCACTATGTGACTATGGAATGAGGTAACTTACACAGATTGAAAACATGATTGGAATCACAAAAACTTCACATTTGCATGAATGTTTTTTTGAAAAAAATTTATTCAAAATCTGATTATAGTGATTGTACTCTCTATATTACCTGGCCCGAGTTGCAACAAATACATTCAAATATGATGTATCAAGTTTAGAAGAGTGTCACAAACTCCCGTTTGAAGAGGCCTACATTAACAGTATCTGAGTCCCTACATGTCAAATTGAAGCGTGTGCACAAAACCTTACTCAGTCGAAAGGCTTAGAGCAATGCATTGCTGACATGCCAGTCACAATGAGAGAGCTACAATGGACAGCTGCTTCAATCAAGAAAAGTGGGACGTAATATTTGGACAGATTTAAAAATTCTGTTTACATTTCACATTTCTTATGCTATATAGTCTTACGAGTGAAATTGTTGTTTGTGAGGCTAGGAATATTTGAAAAAGTTCTCCTACACTTAGCCAAATTTTGATTCTACTGTATTTCAAAAAAAAAATACCAAAACATGAAAAAACAGCAGAATTGTCTTTGATGGCAAACTTTGACAACTCCACTAAGATGTAGGGATGAGAAGGGTTCAAAAGTTGACCCTGTTCATGTATTCCTCAACTAGAAAAGTGAAAAAGTAGCTAGAGAGAAAGCAGACGTACAAAAAAGTTGGAGAAATGGTATCGATCAAGAACAGTCAAACGTTTCCATTATTTTTTGTTTGTGAAATACATTTGTGCTACTCCAAAATCTTGAAGTAATGTGTGTAACTTGTCCACACAGTGTGTATGTGTGTGTAATGGCTAACATTATCGTTGACGACTAAATGTGGTTTTGAACTAGAATTCATTAGTCAGCAATCACGTTGCGTATTATCTCAGTAAGCAATGTACCTAAGTACCTCTTTTCTACAACAAAAATGACCACAATGTAATCAATAGTTACAACAGCATACTGTTGGAGAGGTTCTCACCAGTCAACACCGCAACACTGACTGATGACGCTTACCCTGACCCTAGCTTCAACAAGAAATACCAGGGGGGGTAACCATAACCTAGAAGAACTGGCATTTGGAAACACACATCAAAATCTTACGATTAAACATGTCATAGTTTTGTATCAAGTAGTTTTTAAAATTTGCGTAAGGCCTACTGCACATTTTCAACTTTATGAAACAGTTGATCCAATATTTTTTCATGGTTGGTAAACTTTTGATCAACAGTCATCAATTTTTTCCATAGTGAGTGAAACAAGAGCATGATGAACAAATTCATAGAAAAAAAAAAAACAGACGACTCGGTTCTCTGTGACAAAGGTGATTTCATTATTTTTTTTTACAATCTCTGTGTGTTCATCATCTGTAAAATGAAAATAATGGCAAAGTTGTCTTAAATCCTTTTTTATGACTCTTTTCAGTACCATCCCTCCTTGATATTCAAAATTACAAGATCACACAATTTGAAAGATTTCAGAATCTATCAAAACCTACAACTACTACACTAACGTCTAATGAAAACATTTAGGTTCTATGGGCTAAGCCATTAATGAAATATTAGCAATCTTCATTTTATACTCTATATGTACAACACAACTGAGTAAATAAATTTTTATCTCTATTATTAATATAAAAGCAAGTGATATAAATAATTAAAAGTTAACTTATAATTTGATTTGGTTCTGATAAATGATACGTATATAATCTTTGTGACTCAAATGTATATCTAAGTGAAATTAACACCATGTTTCATCATAAAAAGCTGGGTCAAGTTTTACAACATGGGTCTGACAAGTTAGAGTTATTTCATAAGAAAGTCTATCAACCACATGGAGGGATTGATGATACGTACTGCATAAATCTGGGCCAGAGTGGTGCCAGACTGAAAGATCTGCCAATGAGGGCGCCCTCTATACTCTTCCTAATGTTTGTAACACTCACACATCCATCAACACAGTGAATGTCCCCACCCGTTTGTGACCATGGCTTGGTTGAACCTGTTTGCTTCCCATGCTAGATGAAACTCATTTTCAAAGAAACAGGGGCTGATGGACGTCAGATTCATGTAAGTCAATTCCAGCCATTGTCTCAAACATTCCTAACGGCAACTTCTGAATCCTGCACCGATGTAAAGCTATTTCCGATGGGTCTGGATTTTTTTCTTTCTGAGTTTACTATTTCTCTTGATAACACAACTCTGGACACTAGTGCTCTGTTTTTGCCTAAAATATCCATCAATACAAAAAAAAAGCAAACAAATGAAATCTAAAATGGTGATACATGTGTTTGCTATAGTCTATTGGATGACATCTCTCTGTCTCCTGTTAAATACCCAGTTGACTTTCATACCGACGTGGTTTCAAAGATTTCTAAAGGATTGATTTTCATAATTCATGGCTTCACTGATACTGAAAGTGTACTTTTTGGTTTCATTATTAGCATAAGATGAGATTGTCAACACACTGGGCAGTCAGATTTCAT
Source organism: Ptychodera flava (assembly GCA_001465055.1). Lineage (NCBI taxonomy): Eukaryota > Metazoa > Hemichordata > Enteropneusta > Ptychoderidae > Ptychodera > Ptychodera flava. The sequence continues at coordinate 83,558 of LD347185.1, read as the reverse complement.
ACCTTTAAGTGTCCTCCTCGTGTTATATATATATACATTAACCTCTTCCCCCCATGATCTACACTTGACATGAGGGAGAATAAGTTGTTGTATGTAAAAGGAAAACTTGTCTTCCTAAATGCATGTGATATATTATATATCACATGCTTATGCTTTCAATAGTAAATGTTGCATGGCCTAACAAATTATCTTAGCAGAACGAAATTGCTTATTTTTAGCCATTTTCCCATGTATGCAAACCTCACAATCAAATATAAACACTACTAAAGTTGATTAACTTTACACGAAATAAGTGTCAAACCAGACACTGTTGTACCACATGCCAAGCCCTACAGTTCTTGCAGTGCGCAGCATCTCAGAACCTTGTAGACTATTGGTAGGCCAAATATCATTGACATCAATGAATCATTTCAAAACAGCCAATCAGCTACAACTTTCCAGGCTGTAGCACATTCTGTTATTTCTAACCAGCCAATCAGCTACAACTTTCCGAACGACTGGACGTTGACCATACAGTTTGTGAAAGCAACTGTTTTATCATAACGCATACATTTCTGATACACACCAGATATCACTTTCCATCTTTCTTCTACGAACGTTCGAAGTTTTGTCAATCTCTCTCAGCATATTCAGAAGTTTTAACCATCATATCCGAGTTCTGAAATAATACAAAATTGGCAAAAATATGCAAAGATTCAGAGATTTGTTGCACTATATGAACAGATGCTGTTGTAGTAGCATAGATGTGTTACTGGAGATGAAAACGTGTTTGACTCAGAGAAAATTACAGCATGTCAGAATTATTCAGTGTCAGCAATTCCTTGAAAATTAACTTTCAAGAGCGCCCCAGCTTAGATTTCCAAGGTCAAGTTCATCCTCACTCATGTACCCACTGAGATTGAACTCGTTGAGGAACTTCATAAAACTGTGATTGTGCTCGTTTTGAGGGTCCTGGTCCTTCAGTGGAGTCAACCCGGCAAGTCCAAGTTCACTCAGGGAACCTATCTTCAACGAACCCTGGTTTTCAAGTTTCACTCTGCCGGGGGTCCCCAACTTCGGAGAGCCGAAAAGCGCGCCCGGGAAATCCAACGGTCCATCTACACAGTCCACGCCTGCCATCTTCTCTGGAGTGACCCCTAACCCTGTATCCATGCCAACACTGTCTGTTTCACTCTTCCCGGGGGTTGAGAAGTTGCCCCTCACCGGGGACAAGCCGAACGGCAACCTGATGTCACCCAGGGACTCCGTACCGCTGTCTATGTTTTCTAACATTTTCAGGGGTGTGATACCTACAAGGGGTGACACACCTGGGCTCATTGTGGTCAGTTTCTTATTAGGGGTCGAAGTGAGAGTTTTGATGTTTCTAGGTGGAGTCTTGGTCAAAAACTTCAATGTAGATGAATCCAACTCCTCTAGATTCTCCTGCATGAATTCCGACAGATATGAATCCAAGTTTAAATTTTCCTGCACGTTTTCCGTTTCCTGAGTTTCCTTGGCAGGTTTGCCCTTCTTGAACTTTCTCGACCTCAAGATGATGGGTCTGGAACGCTCCGTCAGTCTCGGTAAACTGCTGGATTGTTTTGCTGGGATGGAGGGTTTGTGACTCAGAGTCACCGCACTGGGTTGGTGGTGCTTTCGTCTTGACCCACTACCAGTGGGCTGACCGCTGTGCTGTTTGGGTCTTCTAGACTGACCAATGCCTTGCTTGGACCGGTCAGATTGGCATCGGTTGATTTTCAACGAAACAGGTGGACGCTCCCTTTTCTGTGCCTCACTGAGCCTGCCATGACTCTGCTCAGCCTCCGAGATTTGCGACTCCATCCCGGAGTCCACACTGGAGCAAAGATCACTCTGAGCGGTGGATACATTCCCACCGTTACTGGAATTCAAGCTTACTTCAGCATAACTATTATCCCCGTATACGCTGACCTTGGGAGCAATCTTGACCTTCTTCACGACTTGCCTATCCTGCGAGCTGTCTCTCTTCCTTCTCCCTCCGGATAAACACAAGGAAGTACTGGGATTCGATTCCTTGCCTGGGTTGGCAGGAAGGATGGTGGTACGAGTTGTCTGGGGAGCCACTGTAATCGATGGAGCTGGAGCCAGCACTGGCTGTGTGTTGCTGGATGTGGCCGTCTGAACCACCAGAGGGATTGGTATGATTGCATAGGATTGAGTCAGGCGTGGTAAGATAGGCGGGTTTTTACTCTTGAAACCTGGCAGTGATGTATAGATCAAAAATATCTATAGTCAGACAGTTATTATGTATACCAGAGTTAGTCAAAATCATTGTCTATTAACATTATTTTGTCTGATTTTGCTTTTTGTTGGAAGTGATTTTATTTTCCGTACACAGGCTGGCACAAGCATTTGAAATAAAAGTGAAAAATGCCAATTTCTTGTCAAAGACCATCAGAACTCTCACTTTTTCAATGTCACTCATAATGTAAAGACATGTTGTGTTATCCAACATACAGAATACCTGTTGAAATGTCCATTGGATACGATAAGTACTTGGAACATCCGTGACTATACACAATATTTTATGATTCATACTCGTCAAGACATAAAGCTCGTTGCAAGAAACCACACCTACATGAACATTTTCTGTAAGTGTACATAAGTATTTATACTTTTTACAATATGAAAATACTGTAACAGTATCAGTGATGAGCACTGTGATCACAGACTAACCTGTTTTTCTTGAATCGGGGTCACTGGAGGGAAGAACTGAAGTATACACAGGCGAATATACCATCCCCGGTGGACCAATCACCGGGTTAGCCGGGAGGTACCCATAATTCACTGGTGTGTGCGCGCGCTGTTTTGGCTCTTCTTTGAGTTTCCAGAAGGAAGGCTTGCCGGCCTCCTGGGCCTTCTCCCTGATGAATATATCATGCAGGGATAGGTTGTGCCGGATGGAATTCTGCGTGAAAACAATCCGGAAAACAGAAAAGTGGAAATTATCAGTGTGATGACAGGTGATAGAGTCAGTGGTAGATTTGAGAGGGATGCGCTGAAATGGCAAGGACTTTCTTCAGCTCTGTCTATGATTCTGGAAATGTGAATATTTATAACAGTATATGTGCAATTATGGGTGTATATGAACCAGTATACTGTATCTTCATGGCACAATTATGATCTATCATAAATTTGTTCACTCAGCTGGTTGTCATGCCAGCCTGCAAAACAATGTATAATAGAATAAATTCATGTCTGGACGCCCTGATGTCTGGGTTTTTGTTACGACCAGTACTGTGGTAAATTTGACCGGGTTTTCCCGGTCAGGTTACCAGTGTTTCTCTTAGAAAATCAAGAGGGGTTTCATTAAAAAGGATTGGCGGATGGCGGAAATGATCAGTGACTCTGGATCACGATTTTGCCAGTTACTTTATTAGAAACTTTATTCTCTTTGATAGCTAATATGTTTTGTTTCTTTCCAGAAAGCCGCTTACTTTGTCTTTTGGGCCGCCTACTTAAAAACTTAGTGATCAATATAATTACATACGGGAATAACAGAAATGGCACCAGGGTTCCCAACACCATTTACCTATCTTCCCAAACCTTTGTAAAAAACACTGGATGTGATTCATGATATTTCGTTCTTTCATTCAATTTAAGCTACTGAACGATAGGTTTTCTCTTTGCAATTATTGTTGAAAATTATTCTATATTCTGGTGCCACAAAACCAACACCACATATGCATTTAAAAAAAAGGGTCAAGTTGTTTTTTAAAATCTGGTAGGGTACATCAAATGTGCAATTCCTGCGTTTTAAATCATATCTGGCAAAACAAAACTACTTATTGAAAAATCTGATACAAGATATGTAGTTCCCATTATATGTTGGGAGAACTGACATACTGTTTCATGTCCTGGTTATTTTGTTACCTTCAATGGCTGCAAGTAATGGACCATTTTGGACTTCATTTTACCGCACTGTGATTTGACATACAGGTAATTATTGGCAGCACAGCATTCCGTGACTCACAGGTTACATTTATACAGAAAAAACAAACTGCATACATGTGGAATTTTTTAATGTACATACCTTCCAGCCCAGCTTGGCTGTTTTAAAATATGGGAAGTTAGTTTCAATCCAATGATATATCTCCTGCAGTGTCATCTTCTTGTCTGTCTTGCTGCTGATTGCAAACTGTATCATTGACATGTAGGAATAGGACGGACGCTCGTGAGAACTTTCTTTTATGTGCTGGAAAACAGGGAAAAATAAAATTATGTACTTCAAAGTTCAAATACAGATGTCCATTTTAACGTCACAATACCAGTGGAAATATTTAGCAATGCACTCAGTGATGTAGATATAATGGCTGATAAGCTGTCAAAAGGTAGAAGCATACAGTATGTATGTACATGTACATTCCTCAGTGAAACTTTCAAACTTTTTGTTACCAAATCAAGAATAAAAATCGTGGATCACTGTGCAAATTTTGAAGAGCAAAATAAATTATTCAGCTGGTGATGAAAATATTGACTGCTGGGATGAAAATGGAAATGGGCTTGTGATTTTATGTGACTTCTAGTCCATTGGCCAATGGATCTGAAAATGACTTGCTCACCAATCAATGCCATCTTTTATCAGTACCAGAAGTGTACGTATCAGGATCACCTACTCACCAATTTTGTTTTGGATCTCTGTTTTTCTTGCATGCTGATTTCCAAGTCAGGATTGATGCTAGCGCCACCCAACCAATTGATGTTTGTTAAGCTGTCATTCATGGCTTGTTGCCTGGCAGTGTGATCGTCATGGTGACCAGCTAGTTTGGAACCTCCAACTTCTGATTCTGTGCAATGAAAAACAAGTTAGTGCAAAAGAGTTATGATACTCAGATTTTGATTAATCTCCAAATTTAAATTTGATTCTCATTACAGCAATAAGTGTTATTATGGACATTTGTGAAATTATTTGTCAAAATTCTAGAAGATTATGAACAACTTCTTAGATCTTATCAATTTAGCATGTATAAATTTTTTCCCTACTTATTTATCTACAGTTGACTGAAATTATATCATTTCTTGATTATATTACTATACTTCCGGTACGATGCAAAAAAGGTTGATGCATTTTGTTTACTGGTGAAAATCACTGGTCAGTGGTCATGAATTTAAATACTGTGCAGTGTTGCTATTTTGTACAGAGCAGTGCTGCAGCCCGGACACACTCTTGTGACAATGTCCCCCAAATTGAGCCTGTTGTCCCACATTCTCGCATACTTCGGGTCACCTCGCGTGCACTAATGTGTCGACTGTGTAGTGTGTTGGGTGTAGTCTGCAAGTACAATATGTGATACTGACGATGCATGATTATTTTGAGGCTTACATTTTTGTACTTTCACAAGATATATCCTATTAAAGTAGTTTAAAATAGATATAGGTTCACCACTGTTTCTCACTGACTTGGCAGGATGGGGTGGGGGGGGACTGGTCAAGCAGGAAAGAAAAGCCAAGTTTTGCCAATGATAAGTGAATGTGATAAAGCACCCCAACCTGATCTGAACCACGGTCTTTTGTTCAGTGACCATGTCTGAGCATATTGGTCATTGAACAAAGCTGCCAGTCTGGACCAGTATAATTCTTTCAATGATAATCAGATAATGATACCAAGGCAACAGTAACAGATGGCAAGTAGTAACATGATCTATCTAGAGTCATTATGCAATTAATTACAGATTAATTAGCAGCCATTGTCTTGAGATAAATAGCTGGTAACATGATCTATCCAGAGTCACTGAGCATGTGGGTTTGCTTGTGCCATGGTCCATTCAAATTCCAGGTTTGACCTGCTAATTACCAACTACATGTTTCTGGGAATTAATTTCATACCATTGTCTTTGGACACATAGCCTGAACAATTTGAAGAACACGTTGCCAGAACTTGCAAGTTTTACATATCCCAGAGAAATAATATGCACACACATGTTTTATTTTACTGAATCAAAAAAAAAATTATCCTTGCTGTGAGATGCCATCATAATTCACCATTTGTACATGTAGAAGGAGACAGAAGTGAAATATTTTCCTTGAAATCAAAAAACTGAATTCTAACCCACAGGAGGTACAAGCCTAACTTCTACAAAGTATACTGTAGTGTTGTTCTAGTTTTATCAGTGAGATAGCTTAACATCATACTATAATTAAATTTAAATAACAATTCCACTTGAACATGTACTGCATATCCTTGCACATGCTCAAAAAGAAAGATTTTGGAATTTAAAGTCAACTTCCAGAGATTTTTAGTCTGTAGTACACACATCATGTTCATTACAAGGGACATGACAGGTCAGTCAAAATACAGGTTAGACCAGACAAGAAGTGCACTGGTTTTACCAAACTTAGAACCATCAAAGATTAAAAATATTCATCTGGCTTGAAAAATTGTGCAACAAAATTACTCAAGCCACAGACAGTTATTTTGAACTGAAATCATGGTGTCAAAGGAACTTTCCACAACATTTTAACTTGTAAAAAAATCTAAAAGTTCAATATTTGTTTCTATACTATGATACATGTATGTACTGTTTAGGCATTACCATGAAATTGAGGGAATTTATAAATCCATTTTAACTGAAGTTAATTAAACAATATTTTTTTTCTCTCTGGCTTGAAATATACACACAGATAATGTGATTACTATTGTACTAGCATGGAGATACCAGAACACTGGCACATCCATGTTACTACTGACAAGTTTACAACCGTACCTGTCTCAAAATTGCCAACTTGGTTATGTTTCTCAAGTTTAACATCTGCTCCCGGGAAAGGTATTTTCTGCAAAGTAAACTTATTCATCATGGATCTTGAAGCAGCAGCAATTCCATACTTGCTTGATGTGTCAGGGATGGCAGAAATGGACTTCGTTGGCAAAATTTCGTTTTCAGCCACAGCTTTCAGTGTTCTTGCAGGAACAGACTTGGACGTGGAGGGAGTGTATTTAATGACCGAAGCCACATTTGCAAATTTGTTATCTTCTGCGATGCCTGTAGCTGTACTTCTAACGGATATACTCTTCCCCTCACGTAATGTCTCCCATCCCTGCTCTTGCTTGACATGAGACGTCGAAGGCTGATCCTGACGCTCTCCTCGAATGCTGCCATCCTGTTTTGTTTTCGGATGTCGGAGAATGATAACCTTCTTCACGTTTCTTTGGTTGATGTTGGCCCTTTGCAGGAGAGTCTTCACACCTTTGTCACTCAGATCAACGGCCTCCCCGCTCTTCAGCGTAACTCTACCGCGTATCACATCCGAACGGCTTGTCGGGAGATCAAAATCTATTTCATCAGTGGACATGTCGACGTTTGATTCTCTTGAAATGACAGTGTACTGTCCACCCTTCCTGCCGTACAGCATTTTCCTGACAGAGTTGTGAGTGTCTGTCGTACCTGCTGCCATTGCTACA
>LD347185.1:60191-74017 GCA_001465055.1 Ptychodera flava | reverse complement strand
GAATGACTTTGTACAGATGATTTGCACCTGTTTCAGTCACCTAATCCTCTGTAGACTCTTTTTATTTATTGTTTACTTTGAGTAATCAAAAAATATAAATTAGATAACAGTATGCTTTATATTGGACAAGTAAGTGTGCATTATTACTGCCAAAGAGACGGCGCTCGTATGCATGGATTTGCCAGGAAAAATAAACAGAAAATGGGCTTGTGGTTACTAATTGTAGTGCATTTTTTACAGCCCATTATGCTTTATATAATTTGAGTTATTGAAATTTGGTTAAAAATAAGTGCAGGTAAAGTGCACATTTCCTCCTGATTTGGCTGTTACAGGCTGTGGCAGTATTAGGTAGGACAGCAGGAACAAATGTTTACAATGAATTGCTTGCAGATGCAACATCTACACACATAGGTTAGTAGTACCATAGAAAGAGATCCCTACTAGCACAGTTGAAAGGAAAGTTTTTCCATTCTGGAAGTAGTTGCAGTAGTTGCAACAATTGTAAGCTTTGGGAAAATGCCCTAGGCCAGCATTTGGACTGTGGAGGTCCCTACCACTTACTAGTTGCTGTACAGACCCAGATTTAGGATACAGTTTTAACAGCTGCTATGTCAACAGAACGATTAATACTAAAGTTTAAAAGTGATGAATCAAAGAAGTAGAGAGCTTTTAAATGACAGAGTTCAAGTGGAAACCTAAAGGCCTAGTAACTGTGTCTCTATGTACTTTTTTGCTTTCACAAGATATCATCAAGTTTTACTCTTAGAGTGGCTCTAAACTACTTCTGAGCAATGTAAGACCAAGGTGACCTTGTACTGACCTTAGTAGGAGTCACATGGAAAATTCAACAAGGCAAAATTGTGACCCCCCATCAGAAATAAATATGGTCTACATGCATGTAAGAGTTGCCAAAAACATGAAATTTCACTTGTATCCTCTGTTTGCTGTGTTCCAGGTGTCCCCTCAGTTCAGCAATACAGCTTTCACGCAAACAAAACCAAGAAGACGGGCTCGAAGGCAGACAGCGGGTTACAAAAGCCAGGCATCAACATGTGTGACCAGATCTCACAACAACTCAGGCTGCAAGACGTCTACTGCAGTGTCATCAAAATACCGCCCTCTGGAGTTCTTTAATGACAGGATGCCAAATGATTCAGGCAGCGACGATGATGAAAGTTTGACCTTTGACGTGGCAGGTGAGTCATTCTCAGAAGAAGCAAACATCAGAGGACAAAAAGATGACTTGGAAGTTGAGAACATGACTCTTGATCGACATCCTGGTAATCGCAGTCCGGTTTTTGACAGACCAAGTCACCGAAGACAGTTTACACGGATCAGAGAAAACAATCTGCCGGACTTTGATGACGTTGCGCCTAGCCTAGATTGCCAGTATCCCACGCCGGAAGAGCCTATGGTGACAGGAAGAATGGATGATCTCTTTCCATGTAATCAGGAAGGGAATTACAGCTCAGAAAGTGCAAGGAAACAAAGTGTTCTGACTGAATCCAACAACGGAGAAAGGACTTGCCAGCCAGATGCAGAACAAGTTATGGATTCCACACCTCTGAATTTTTTCAAAAAGCCTCGAACATTGCAGGAGCGTGAGACAACATTCCACATAGACACTACTGAGGAAAACACTGCACAGTATAGCACTCCAAGAAGACGATCACAGAGATTGGTAGAAAAGAAAGCTCAGAAATTGGCTTTTAGCGATATTGCCTCGCCGAGTTTTCACACGCCCTCACCAGCAGGGAGATTTAGACATGAAAATTTACCCACTCTGAATAGAACATTGCGGATTCTTGTTGAGGACACGCCTGAGATTGATTACAATTTAAAGAGCAGTCTACGAAGACGGCGAGAGCTGCTGCCAAAGAAAGACTGGCTTCAGCTTGTTAATAGTTTAGAGTCCGGAAAATGATGGGAATATTTCTGCAGTGCCTGTTTTTCTATGAAACCATGTCAACAGTTCTATTGTTGTTGTTTTTTAAGTGAGAATATATGCAAAATCATGCCAAGAGTTTAATTTTTTCTCAAAGCTGTAAATTATTTAAATTAGATACTATATGATAGAAACACATTATTTGCCTCTTCTCAAGTTTCACGTTCATTCAGCAATAGAAATCAGCTAATGCTTGTAACATGATATACAATATTCATTTATGTAAATTATATGAATGAGTATTGTTTCAGTATGCAAATTCAGAGCTGATGAATCATTAACAATGTAGAATAGTCATGTACAGTACCTTGGGATAGATTATGCTCCATAATGTAGATCACACCGTCAAAATGAAAGATTTAAACTTTTGCTCAAACTTTCCTCAAGTAAAATTTCAACCATTCTCTTTTAATTAAAATCAAGAATAAAATTCGGAGGTCACTGTGCAACTATTCATACTAGAGAAAGAAATTACCCAATATTTACCAAAACTAAAAATACATCACCAAATGCTTGTTGTGACATTGTTTCAAGCATGCTTTGATTGAATAATTTGTTTACTTCACAAGTGCAGTATCATACATTCTTACTTAGAGGATCTTGCTTCAGGGTCTCTGCTTTGTCTTTGTAATTTCTTAAGACGTAAGATAACAGCATTAAATAATACAACTCAACAATATACTTCATAGTCTCTTTGTATGCATGCTGGTATGACTCAATGTGCAAGGTTCTGCTGGAACACTCATGTCAGACGGTGTGCTGGTCAAAATCTGAAAAGTACAGAGGAACTTTAACCCTATGGCTGCATGGATGTATAATTGACTAAGAGACCAGCAATACAGTCATAGAGATATCTATGTGACTCCAAATTCATCATACCCAGTGCAAATGACAGAATCTTCTGTTCATTTATAAAATCCTATGGCAGAGGTCAATGTGGATCCTTATATATAGAAAGCAGCAGATTGCAACGGTGTCTGCTCATTTTGATCTTTAAATTATCATGCAAACATCTGTAAATTCTGTATTTGTTGACAGGAACATTATTTGATATGTGTCTATGTTCAACAAATCTACAGGTCTGAAAAAAAAAGAGTCAGTCACTAGTATTTTGTCGTCTACCAGTCATTTTACCAGGGAGGGTTCTCCAGTCATTTTAACAGGTTCCCCTAAGAATATTGATGCAATCAGACTAGGGGTTAGCAGAAATTCTACCGAGGTTCCCAAATCATTTACCAATGTTCTCCAACCTACAGCCATTTCACATGGAGGGGATCGCGCCTAATCATAGCAAAAACGCTGGTCACCTTGCCTTTACATCAGCTGGCCAAAATAATGAAGTTGTTTGTTTTGCGTCCGTGGGAAAAACTGTGTATTTGAATAGAGTACAGCTTTGTCAACAAATCTTTGTATACAAGTATGGTAAGTGAACTTACTATGCCTGTATGCTTGCACAATGCCACACTGCAGTAAAAATCATGGAGATGGAAAAATCCCTGCTTTGTTTCTTGCATGGCAAGTCATATTACATTGAAACAATCAAGTAAATAAAAAACTTGCATCTGTAAAATTAAAATTTTCTGTGCGTGTTTTTGAAGCACTTTCCAGCCAAAATGTTGAGTGGATGCAACACTTAGAATTTAATTACCCTTGCCTAATGTACTTATAAACCAATAGGGCCAAAGTATTGAAGTTTTAAAAGTCCCTTTTAAGGTAGTATGCCCCTCAAAAGTAAGAGATTTTCAATTTTCAAAAAACTAAGATGGTGAAAATTTCTCTTACTTCAAGAGCTTTAAAATGTGCTCCTTCAAGAGGTAGACTAGACTGAAAGACCTGGCGCTTGGGGGCGCTCTCTATGCTCCCCCTCTTTTGTAAGAGGAGGGGATCATAGAGAGCGCCCTCAGGCGACAGATCCTTGTCTAGGGGTGGACCAGAAATGTATAGGACAAATTTATGTGTCTCTGAGGCGCATTCTGAACACTTTGTTACGGTAGTCTCATTCTGCCGCCATCTGACATGTGTTCAATGCTGATGAAATGGTCCAGCATTCCTTGCAAGGTATTGGAGATTGTGAACATATTGTAGTATTTTGCTCCGGGAAATATAACCAGGTTTTCCAGCTCACTACCTGTGCTACCAACTGGGGCAAAAACACTATATAATCAGATGCAGATACAGAAGAGGACTTCTACGCTTTCATAGTTCCAATTCAGTGTAGATATTTTTATTACTAACACAAACTGTATATGTACAAAGTAAAAGATATTGGATTGACATTACTAGCAGCATTAGTCTATACAAGATGATGAGCTTCGTAGAAATTTTTACAAATAAAATGACATTGTCTTATATAAAGGGAGTTTGTTTTCTTGTTATATGTAGCGACATTGCACATTTGTTAACTTGACCTTCGTTAAAACGTCAAAGTATGTGAGTTACAAACACTCAGAAAGTACTTAATGAAATCCCACTTTCTCAGAAAGCATTGAATGTAATCCCACTTTCTCAGTACTGCATGTTTGGTAATTCTCTTCTCAGTTTACTCAAGAAAATTCAGAAGACAAGTTCTTTGGGTTTCAGGACAGAACGCACTGTACAATGCTCGCCGTGTCGTCAACTTTGCCAGGCTAGTTATTTCTAATGATTAAGGGGTTGGTAGCTGTTACTTTTGATGGTGTTTTTATCGCGATTTTCATTTTTGTATGTCAAGTGCAACTTCTTGTTTGTCTCCCTGAAGCATGTTGAAACACCTGTTCTTCAACTTGTCAACAGTGTGAAATGTGGTGTTATTGTTTACATTTGAATTCTAGTCTGGACCAGAATTTACTTGTCAACAATAACAATGCAGTCTGCACATATGTACAGGCTGAGTTGAATGTGTACCTCAACACACTTTGGAAGAAGAACACCAAAACGGTAGTCGATAGTGAAAACCAAAATAGTGAAACAATCACCAGAAGATACAGCTACTGACCCTTTTAATCTACAACATTCACGAATACTTGAGGCACAAGTGAGGTAAAGTAGCTGCCAGCACCTTTTCATGGATTGTGTAGGCCATTGTTAGCTACTACAAGACCTATACTATACTTAAAGATTGTGTCATGTATGGGTGCTGTGGTGCTCCGTGACCTCTGAAGTGCATGGTCAGAGGTCATGGAGCACCAGATGGCTTGTACAACACTGAATCTTTCAGTCTTCACACAAACCAGCACCTGTTAAATGTATAAACGCCACCAAAAGTTTGGTCAAAGTTATACCATTGCTAACCACCTCTACAAGGTATGCGAAATGAGGCATTATGTGGCTAAAAATACTGAACTTGTATAGGCACTGTATTAACTGGGATTGAATTTCGTTATTTTGGCCTTTCAAAGAAAACCAGCTAAATTTAGTCACAATGAAAGTATAAAATCAGAAGATTACATTGTTCCTTTCTTTATCAGTGAATTTAAATCCAAGAGAAAATGTCTGAAACATCAGAATAATGAAATCCCTGTGAATATTAATGATTTTTCACTTTTTACACATCATGTAGGGAAAAAATTGGCAGCGATCTGAGCTTTAAGCTTTGTATTCAGAAGCGAAAATTTCCTCAAAAGTGTTTTTGAAAACTATCTTGCCGTGTGGTCTGAAGAAAATTGAGAATGCGGTGAGTGGTTAGAGCAAACTGGCATGTAGTGACCACTGGGGGCGCTGCATGGGGCTATGACGTGGATCGACGCCAACGTCCTTTGAGGATGAGACTTTGCAATGGACGGAAAACAAAAGCGGCGAATTCTCTCAAACAAATTTTGAGGAAATTTTCATGGAACGTCAAAAAAGCCATAAAGCAAAACAATTAAATTGTAGTGACGTACATTAATTGTTCATCATCATTTACAGTCTTATCAGTTATATCTGCCCAATCACTTTTTCCTGACAAAATATAATTTTCAAAATTTCCTCTCAAATCACACATTTCTTTAAAGAGATACAGTCGTCAGAACTGCGCTCAAAGGTCGTATAAGACCCATACGATGTAAACACTGTATCCAAGGTACGATGGTGATTGGCGAAAGTTAAAACATGTTTGTCATAACATACATCGTATAATTTAAATGTTGCAGCTATGATGATGAGGTGCATCAAGATATCGTGCACGAAATACAGTTTGTAAACGAGAAACTCGCACAGGCGCAGTTCCGACGACGGTTTCCCATTAAACAAGAAATACTTTTTAGTATCAATGCCTGACACTCCTGTAGTTTTGTAAATGTCTCAGTATCAACATGCAAAAAAAATAGTTGGGATTCGATGCGTTGGCCAATATAAGCTTTCTGAATAACATATCAAATGTGACGTGCATGGTAAACTTTTGTCTTCTCCTCCACTTTCTATAAACTGCTTTCATGTTCCTCTTTCGAAGTACAAAAAGGTGGCAATACGCAAAAATATTCATTGGATCAGCGCCCTCTTTATAGACTAAACTAATGTTGAAGATGTCCGGACGAACAACTCTCGCAACACGTGTACATAAACGTCATTTACAAGAAGTTACTGAAGTGAACTTCAGTTAAAAAACACCGGGATCTGCCATCGCGAATGTTTTCGGAAGCGTCGTATTTCAGAAACTATGCCGTAGACTGCAGTCGCTTGAGAAATTTCGCTCTGCGTCGACAGAGGGAACTTAAGCGCCTTCCCAACCGGACCGGAGGAAGCCAAACCATCGTCGGTGGTTGAATGTGTTTGTTCGTTCGTTCCCCGTTCCACGATTTCGCGGAAGATCAAAGAGCTACCCGCACAGGCATACAGCTAAACAGAACAAGAATTCACAAATTCTAGAAATACGGCGTAGGCCGTTTTTATGCAGCTGTTTATAGTGACGATTTGGTCTTTTTCAAGTTCAGTCCAAGTCTACTATTGTTTATCCGCCTGTACAAATCCCTCTTCAGCAGAATTCCTTTGCCCGGCACCCGTCTCAACAATCCTTCCGTTGGCATTATACAGAGCCCTCTACCGTTCATTTGGAAATATTCGTACGGGATGTCTGTGATTTGGCATTGGACGGCCATGTGGCGTAGCCAAGTGATGACATCATCGGGTGACCATTCCATGGGATCTGAAATGTAACGTAAAGAAGTACAAATTAAGTGAGGAGAAGACGGTAGTAGACATGATACAATAATGAGATAAATGACATGCTGAGCTCTCTCTCTCTCTCTCTCTCTCTCTCTCTCTCTCTCTCTCTCTCTCTCTCTCTCATACATATGTCTGCAACAGTCTACGTCATCTACGATCGTGCGTCTAAGTTTTAAATGTTTTGCGTCAATTTGCATGCATGGCACACTTGGCTTGCAGGCGCGTCCCCAATTTTTTCCTTTCATTTCAATTTTATCCTGACAGAAATAACGTTGACGAGCGGTAATATGGTAGTTTTCATCGCACTGTTCCACTATTTACAAACTTGTGCTAAATGTGCGCTAAGCGCTCACTTGGATTTGAAATTGAACTCCGGGCAGTTTGTGTCAACCTTGAAGGGCATTTTCACGGCCACCACGCGGATAACCATTTACAGCGCACGTACGTTATCAGTTGATTGATCTAACTGTGATGATGCCCTCTTGTGAACCGGATCTACGCTGCATCCGCGTCCGGCAACGATTTGTACAGAAAACCATGGATCCTGCTTATCTATAGATTCACACTGATCGATAATCAAATTGCACTGTACGTGCTGGCCAGGGTTGTTCGCACTTTAACCTTGTCATACAGCCGGACATGATACAAGATGACCGTAAGATAACAGTTTGTGGTCTGATGTATGACAAACAATCGGCGTTTAGGTTACCAACTTTTCATTAACTGTTTAAAATTAAACGGAGATGGGCGGTCAAAGATCAGGGAGTAGACACAGTTATGTTTGTTAGGAAAGAACAATTTCTGAACTTTCCTCATAATTTTTCAAAAAGAAATTGCATTTAGCCAGGTCTTAGTACAAGCCGGTTTGGTTGCACGATTTTTTAGTAACGAATTGCATCGCAAAAAACTGTTGGAATTTTCAAGCGAAGGGGATTTCCCCGTGCACCTGCAGAACGTGACAGGCGCTTATGAATTCATGAGAACTCTGAGCCATCTGTCCGGTAAATTGATTAAATTTAATCAAATTTAATTTTTTAGCTCATGTGTACACAGGAAACAAGATGTTTGACAAAAGCCACCGGTCACCTCCGTTGCCAACTCTAGGAGGAACTGAACACGATTTTTTTCTTATCGGTGTGTCCAATTGAGTGAGAACAAAGTTCGTCTATATTTAGAATTCAAGTGATACACTAATAAACGAGTACCCTTTTCTCGGGACTCGTATTATTCATGTCTCGACGTTCAATCGAACGACCGATTCCCTGGTTAGCGATACGGTATAAACATGAACAAATCCGTAGAAGCCATTCCAGGTTGCTCGTAACCATAGACCCTAACTATGCCGCACTCTAGTGGCCAATCGCGCATTAACATCGAGGTTATACATTACGTCGCGGTGCTGTTGCAGTACATAGCAGCGCATTGGTGGAAAGTACATGCCCATTGAGTAAATCCTTTCTTACAAATTTTTCAACTACTTGGGTTTAGAATTATCTGATTGCAATGACATGCTGACACAATTTGATGAGATCTTTTGGTGACATTTTCTCTCATAGGCAGCTCAGTGATTGCACTAAAATTAAAGATTCGGGGAGCATGATAGGCACAGGGCAAAACCAATCTGGCAAAGCATTAAAGGGACAAAGTCGCCCATTTTTCATGAATTTTGTTTTACACGAGATACTACTACTTTTTTTTTTACATGTTGAAAGATAATGAATGGGTGACCATGCATATATTCAACCCCTGTTTTAGACAAGATACATGAAACCATCACAAAAATGAATTAATGGTCATGACCATTAATTCATTTTCGCGATGATTTCATTTAATTTGTCTAAAACAGGGGTTGAATATGTGCATGGTCAACCATTTATTCAGTATCTTGCAACATACAGTCTACAGTAGCTAAAAATGGGCGACCCTGTCCCTTTAACAAAGGTCATTTAATGCCAATGAATAGTGTGGATGAGATGATACAGATTTCGGGAGTGTAGACTGAAACTCGAAAGACATCCCGCAAAAACACAGAACAGGCCCTATCGGACGACACGTTGACAGGTACCTGGCATGAACAAATTGATCCGTGATATCGGAGTAAACGCTCACCTGACGGTATGTTGAGTTTCTCGTCCATTACTCTTCCGTTGCTATATCCGTACTCGTTCATTAAAACACATCTTCTCGTCACGATCCACTTCTCAAGCTAGCGGAAGAAGGCGACAGGAAATAAAACACTATATTAATATTCCAGTGCAAAAGTCGACAGCGCACTTCTGTAGGCCTACATTACAAGACCGAATTGCTGTTTACCTAAAAACTGTGAAAAGGTTCACTTTCACCGGAATATTTAAGTGGAGGTCGTTATTTATCCCCAGCATCGTTTTGCAAATATCGTAAATATCTTAAAACATCTCAAGCGACGAAGTCGCGACCGTGAGCACGCCAAAAGACCCGTTGAATGCTGTTGCATGTCCATACAAAGCATTCCCCGTAAACCATCATTACTATATTGTATTAAACGACATTCACTTTACCGCCAATAGAGAGACCTACACACTGATGGATTCAACGAATACCAAAGTTTGAAAGCGCGATGCCTAAAAGAAACTTCAGCAGCCGTAGTTTATGATCAATTAAAATTATATTGCATCCGCAAAAGCTTTTATGCATGGGCTTTTATAAGGTTGCAAGGCGAACTAGTATATCGAGGCAAGAGGAGCTTGTGGTGCCACGCATTTTTAAGCGTCAGTTTGTACATGGTTTTCGAAACTGACGGTTACTTCGCTATTCGCGCGTTGTGTTTGATCACTGAATTCCTGGAGTCACTGAGGACGAGCATTGGCTATAACATCGCTTTATAAAGACAGAAATACTCTATTACGTATGATAACCAGTAACGAAAAGGTCCGACCCGGTCTCGACCGTTTAAAAGGTAACTTGAGTAATTTTCTTTGAAAATTTATTTTAACCCGCTTTCTTTTATCGAATTGTGGACAGTTTGTGCTGTGGGTTCCACTCATTGTTTGAAGAGAAGTTACCTCAGAACGGAGCGGTTGACGGAAAGACTTGAAGGCGATAGCAGTTAAGTTATCATCACGACGGAAGACCCGACAAAAAGGCGTTTCCTTGCTGGGCGAAAGTTTCTGATATCGGTTCACACACCCGATATTGAAGAGGATGTCGTTTTCGGAGTTGAGATTATTCGCTGATCAGAAGCGTTAACCCCGAAGATCTCTAGTGTTTTCAAAGGTTCTGCGAAAGCTGTCGTGGGTTCTTACTATAAAATCAAACTCGTTCAATACATTGTTACGATGAATTGGTGATCGAAAGCGGAAGTTTTTGGCACTCCATAATGCGAATGTGCGAATTTCCAACAACTGCGATACTCGGAAAAATCCCCTTTATGACAAAAATAATTCAGGCAGACAAGGGTTGAAAAAGTATAACACTGCATCGTCATTGGAGTTTGTAACGCGTTTAGTATATTATAGTATAGTATAGTATAGTATAGTATAGTATAGTATAGTATAGTATAGTATAGTATAGTATAGTATAGTATAGTATAGTATAGTATAGTATAGTATAGCATAGTATAGTATAGTATAGAATAGTATAGTACAGTGTAGTGCAGTGTAGTGTAGAGCAGTATAGTGTGGTACAGTACAGTATAATATAGCATGGCATTGTAATATATATATATATATATATATATATATATATATATATATATATATATATATATATACCATCATATATGTATATACCATCATATGTGTATTCTCAACGTATGTGTATTTACACACTCCACGAGGGGCGGGTTATCAGTTGCGAACTTCTCACACATGTTACTTTTGTAACGTGTGTTCCAAATTAAACTGGTAAATGAGGAATCCACACGGTTTCATTTTGTTGGCTTCATAGTTAGCTCTGATCAATACAACACCGTTACATATACATACAACTGAACCCTTAGTGTAAGGCTTTACTTTACTGACATACAGATACACGGTACTGCGCGTGTAGGCCATCGCCTGTACTGTAAAATCACGTCAACAGGATGTGTGTACAGCATGACCTCGTTCTACTCTTAACCTCCGTGAAAAAAAGCAGATCTACCGTGATGATCGCCTAAAGTTGTGGTTTGGGTGAGCCTGCAGGGACAAATTTCTTTCCAGAAGTGCGGACAAGTGAAGTGTTTACTAGAGCACGGCCCGGTCGAGGAGGGACTGTCACTAGTTTACATGATGTAAACCAAACTATTAAAAGAATGTCGCACGGCGAAAAGACGGCCAAGTGAAAACTCCGGCGGCGGGGCGGCAGAAGTGAACCGACATAAGCTTAACCTTGAACGACCTTGTCAGTTGCTAGATACCGCGGCCCGTCAACACTTCTCAAAGATGAACACAGAACCGCGTATTGAGACACTTGTATATGCAGCGAGCGCCTCAAGAAGGTCGGTGAATCCATGGAGCTAGTCGTAAAATGTCTTGGACAGTGAACAACACTTACCATTTTCCGCTTCAAACGTCTTTGGTTTCCGTCGTGCATGACTTTCCTATCGGTGTCTCCTGTTCGCGGCGCAGTCGGTTCTGACTTCGTCATTGTTTGTCTCCTCAATTTATCACCTTTCGGTGCCTCGCCAGCGATACCTGATACCTGCGTGCGTTTGTTAGCGCCGTTAGCTATCACTGAAAGGAATTCTGTTGCGGACTGCATGCTTTATATATGCTAATCTGAGTGACCCCGGATCTCTCCGCGACACAGTCATTGTATATTAAAGTGCAGGATATACACGATGGCCCGTATCCGGGTTCACCAAGATCCGTGTTGGGGTCACGCTGACATTAATATTCATGAGGTAGGCGCGGCATGCAGATTGGCGGGCTTGTGTATGTTCGAAGCTTTGAGTTTTCGCCGCAGTTTGGGTGGGAGACGGGGCATTCTCCCATGACTTGGTGCAGGTGTACCCTTGGACAGTCCGAACTAACATACAAAAACTCTGCGATGTCCTTTACATCAGGTTTCAAAAGTCGTTAAGTCTACATTTGGCCAAAGTGCGACAGCATTTCCGGACCCAACAACATGATAGGTTTATAAAGTCGTGCATGAGGCAGAAACAGGGTTAAAATGTCTACATTTATCGACATTTGACTGATCAAAAGAGGGGATAAAACAGCGGGACATATGTACAGGGCGGTAAAGTAACTTATTTGCCTCCGTGATGTACGAATACCCTTCTATGGAAGTTGCCGAGATCTGAGTGTCTGTGCGACCATTATTTGTTTCTATAGAGTGCACTGGCGCTCAGAGTGTTCCCTGCATGCCCCCTATTTCACGCCAATGTATTTTACACAGAGCGCCAATGTTGTACGCTAAGCACTTTTTTGTATTTTAACAGTGTCCCCTCCCTCTTTTCCTCGACTTTTTTTTATGGAGAAGCTCTTGAAAAGAAGTTGAAATGATGAAACTGGTTTTACCTTATTATTCTTGTGAAAGGGATCCAACTGCGCGTATGGAAACAGTATTCTTGATCTCTTTCAAAGTTGACTAAAGATGAACAATGACGCCTGACTTCAGCTCAACAAAACGTGTTTTCATGAAATGTTGTAAAGAATATGGATCCGGGCAAGGTCCGAAGACGATTTTGACCTGAGAAGTGGTGTCTTCAAGCGTCCCTTTCAAAAGTTATTGCATACATACACAAACTCGCGACTAAAGGTGTCCGTCGATGGATGTGTATTTTTGAGATTTGCAAAGGAGTTAATTAAACTTTCAAATTTAATGTGGCAAAACATATCCCACGTGGCTTTTCATTTTGACGTCTTTTAGTAGCACTTCATTGAATGGAGTTCTGCATTCACTGAAAACGAAAATAAAAGTCTGCAAATGTGAACGTTTATCAATGATTTGCCCGCGGAAACTAGAAAGCCACTCAGCTAAACGAGACGTGGTGACAATCGTGCGCGCATGAACAAATTGGCGAATTCAGTATGTTAAAATCCAAGATTGCATGATGGTGTACGCGTCGAAAAATGAAAGTACTTATAATTCAGAGCAACGCGGGGACAGATATCCCGACACCCGGAATTGATAGAATTACTTTTCAGTGAAAGGCATGTGTGAACTCATTTTCTAAAAACTGTATAGGACACTTAAAGATTTTAACGAAAACCAGAATAGCGGGATACACTTGAAGCAACCTTTGCCTCTCTGATCCAAAATTTCGATGACGACCAATTGTTCTTTGAATCTTGAATATGCATTGGGCTTTCATTTCTTGGGAGTTGGGTAAATATTGCATCTGACTCTTGAGTTAATACACGACTGAGTGTTGATGACAAATTCACACGAGGGGACAGAGAGCGCGCTTATGATCGCGTTTAAGCAGGAATCACGTGACACCATGTCCTGAACTAGCGCTTTTCAGAGTTGCAAATCGTACCGAAGGGGAAACCCCGGCAACCCTCGATACCACCACATCAAAGACAAATCGTGTCGAAGCTCTTGCCAGGATTATACGATATTTATATCGGCTCGGAAACCACCTTAAGCCCTTGAGCTCCCTCTCACGCCAGGGGCAATAAGTTTAGCGAACAGCTCTGTTGTACAGCGTGCGTGGCACGTCCCTAGTATTTTCATATCCAGTCAATTTCATACACATTTCCCAAATGCGAATGGTGTCTATTGGAAGTTGCAATGCGCAAACAAACAAACAAACAAATACACACACACACACACACACATATATATATATATA
>LD347185.1:0-37506 GCA_001465055.1 Ptychodera flava | reverse complement strand
TATGTATGTATGTATGTATGTATGTATGTATGTATGTATGTATGTATGTATGTATGTATGTATGTATGTATGTATGTATGTATGTATGTATGTATGTATGCACGCGTGCCAGCCGCCCCAGCAAACACCAGCCAGGTTAGGGAGACTTCATTATTTACGGGGAGGGAGGGGACAGCTGAATTTAGGAACCGTGAGAAATGTAAACGTCGGGCCCTTCAAAATATTAATTCTAAAATATGACCCATCAATTCATCAATTGCTAAATGTGCCCCTCCTCGGTCAAAATCATTGATCTGATTAGATTAATAAAAAACATTATAATGTAGCCATGATGTGCCAAAAATTATAAAGTTTAAAACCCCAAGAACGAACGCTCTCGCAGAATGTAAATTCTGACCCTATTCTAAAGTGTCAATACCACAGAAACAGACAAAGTAGAGGAGGGGGGTCGTAGCGGTATGGACAAGAATAACCCTATAGGTTCCATAGGCGGGGAGTTCGAGGCCGCGTTTGTGCACTGTACGAGTGCTTGAAAATTAAAAAACACTGTTGCCATTCCCTCAATAAATAGCTACTTTTACTCCAACACGTATACATCTCTCTTGCGACATCATTTCGGGTGCTCTTCCGTATTCGGAAAGTAAGCGCAGCATATTGCAGCGCGCTCGCCGTTTTTTTTTTCTACGGGCGGGGCACCCTGGCGGCGGTGTGAGAGGCCATAAGCGTCACAGTACACAAAACTCCCCGCCATGGGACCCAGGGCTAGGACAAGAAGAGACAGGACCCTACTGTAAGGGTTTTGCCTTAACCCGTCTCGCTTGTCTGGTTGGAATTTCAGGACTAACTCGAATTTCCATCATTGAATAGCAACGGAATATCACGTGAGCAGTAGGCATCACAGTGTAAAATTGTACAAAGGTAGTCGAAGTGTATCAGATGGCTCCCTTATTCTAAAAAATTAAAACTGAAATATAAAACGTACGAGATTTCTATAGGACACGACATATAAAAGCCCAAGCTTTTATTCAAAAAAGCCAATTTACAGATCTTGTGTAGAACCCTTAGGCTTTTCAAGAGCATTAACATACTCGTGTACGAAACACATACTGTACAACATGGTCAACGCCCTGCAGGGTTCAACAAGAAAACCTGAAGTTCATAAGCAGAACCGAGAGCAGATGTGTTATTTGATAACTTGTGTTTGTTTATCAACTCATTATTTTCCCCGTACCCAATGCCCTGCACCACAGTCACCTGTGATCTATTCCGCTCTACCATAGACGTGCTTCTCAGACACATGTACACACGTCTATGGGGCGCACAGAGGCAGAGCGGAATAGACCACAAGTGACTGTGCCCTGCATGGCCCGCTACAGACTGGCTTTAGTCGCTTAGCTTTTCTTGGACATACGCAGCAGTACTGGCTGGCCAAGCCAATCGCGTTCACCCCACGATCTACGCGACAGGCTGCCATAGTCTGTTGCTTCAAATCACTCTGTTTTGATGTTTATAATATGCCCTGGGACTCGGGGCAAGTCTAGGCCAGCTACTGCAACCCGCATTGTCATGGTTAGTGACGATGTAATCGCTTGCCTCGATTAAAAATTGTCGTTTGTCAATATCCACACTGGATAGTTTTAAAAGTGCATTACCCTTTCCGAATTTCTGGCTATTCTCTTTGTACTATGCCTGGATACCGACTTATTATTTTGTGTCACAGTGGAGGTACATTCATGATTATACCGAGTGAATCCGACATTTTGCCGAACAATTAAACGGGTTCGTCTGCAATATTGCGATTTGATGGAACCCGAAATGATTTACACTTCAAGACTGCACAAGAAATGCACGGTATGGTCCAACTACCGATATTTTAAACAGTAGACTCCTTCGCTGCCCAGCTTGTTGTCGGGGAACGAGGCAAATCTACCGGGAACAATTTCCAGGAAGTAACAACTCAGAATCCGTTTCGTGTCCTGTATGCCAACAATTTTTAAGACACCTGAATAATATGATTAACTGTCTGTGAAGCCATAAAAATTCCCTTTCCCATGATGCTTGTCGACAGCATCTGAGAGAAGTGCATCCCTGGTCGTGAGAGAGAATATCTATACACTTCCCCTTCACCTTCATTTGAACATTGAGCATCCAGACATGTTTTTGAAAATAGAACAAGAAAGCAGAACAAAAATACTAGAAACGACACCAAAGGAAACAGCTATTCCTGCTTTAATTTAAACACTGACTCTGAGAGTCTCGTCTCCAGTGTCGCCAGCTTGCTTCGAGCTCCTATATCTTTGTAAGATGTGTTGGTCTCGACGCAAATTAGGCTGAAAAAACTGACTGACGTTTTCGTTCAAATCCGCCGCCATCTTGCGCAAGATTGGATCTCGCCAAATATGACTTGTCAAACTCTCGTTTTTCAGTCTAAAAGGTATCACTGTCGTTTGGAAAGGTGACCAGGAAGCATGACTAGTTTTAAATCTCCCTGAGATAAGCATAGACCCTCGAGGGTCTATGAGATAAGGGAAGATTCGTTGCCTATGCGACAGTTTCTGTGCACTGCGGGTCTGTTGTGCAAAACTTCTGCGTATCCAACACACGGCTCCAGGGATACATTTATTGCAGCTAGATTCACTGAAGATGTACACGGAACATTGAATCGAGCATGCACTTTAACAGATTTCACTACTTTGTTTTAAGGATGGCAAAGAGATGAATTCACTTGTCCGGCCTCGCGGACATTCTACCGTGATTCACACCACATCCTGGTTTTCAGAAGTGAAAGAACTTTGTTGTCCCGTTCACGAGAAAACGAGAAAAATCACTTGTCTGCTGAGATACACAGCGCTTGCAATAATACGCGACATAGGTCACGTACCGATCTCAAAAACCTGACTCGCTTGTCATGTGTTTACCCGGGTGTGGACGCAAATCCTGTCTTACATCGACAGAGAAAAAGTTCACGACGTCCGACACATTTGTCAATTCTGAAGTCGAGTTAAACATGTGAGAGTATGAACGTACAACCCAAAGAATAACATTTCTCATATGGGCGACACTAAAACGTAGGAGAGTGAAGGACTACGAAGAATGATATTTCTGAATACAGAAAGGACGGGAACAGTGTTTTCAATCCAGAAAGGACAGCGTGACCTCTCAAGAGTAGGGTGATGGACTGTGCTATCCGTGCAGAATGGGTTGAAGGCCAGGATTTTCACTACACAGTGGGTTGAAGCTTATTTTAAATGCGAAATGGGGCGAAGGATAATATTATCAGGACAGAGTATGATGATAATACTATTCTATAGAAACTCCCATAGGTTACGGCAGCAGGTGTATAATACATCTCACCCTTCGCCGACTGTTGTTCCTCGCCTAATTACGCACAGAAAACACAGTTTCACAACATAAGGTAGGATGCGCCTCGAAAATAAAAGACTTAAACTTTTGCTTAAATTCTCCTCAAGGGATCTTTCAACGTTCCTCTTTCAAAATCACGAATGAAAATTGGAGGTCACCTTGCAAAATTTTGTACTAGAGAAACAAATTACCCAAGATATACCTGTATCTGAAATTCAAAATGGCCGCCACCCTCCTAAAAGTATCCATAATCCATAAAGTGTTATTGTTGACGACTGAATTCTGGTCCGGACTATAAACAGTATAAATTAAGTTCTAAACAAACACGTTGGACATCACATACAGGCCGTGTTGACAAGATGAACACAAGGGATTTCAACACGAATTTCGGAATAGATCAAAAATCGTATTTTTAAGACCGGAAAATTCTTTTAAAAAAAATTCCAGCTTACGCTGAAAGCAGAGTGCGCCTCGAAGACAGCAGACTAACAATTTTTTGCAATACTTCTATTGAGTACCGTCAATTTTAAGCTTTTCACAGTCTTGATTTTTGTGTAAACCGAAGATTTAGTTTTACTCATAGAATTGAAATAGAGATGATACATATTGGCAAATTTAATTTTATGCGGCCGACCTCTTTTTTACTCTAGGTTTTAAAGGAAAGTGCTCGATGTTTCCTCAGAGAGAGGTTATAGGAGAAAAAGTTGAATTTTTTAGTTTCGAGACCTATACAATAGAAACAATTTTGACAGCTTCAAGGTGGTGAACAGACGTCCAGGGGCTAACCAGTAACCCCACTCACTGCATGTCAACTTGATAAACATTTACACGTAAATGTTGCTGGTCAAGAATACTCCGGAAAAATGGACTTCGATCAGAAAGGACACCGAACAGTTGAATATGTCACCATCTTGGCCACTAGAACTGTCAGGTCACATTAGTGAAGAGCACTTTTTTCCACCCGGTCATGGCGACGCGAGCTAGTCATTATCAACCATTTTATTCTAATCAGAATACAGTCGTTCTAGGCTATAACTGTCATATGATTTTTGCCTGGTCCCTGGACAGTTAGCTGGTCATGATCTACTTGTGATCGATTCAGCCTGACCGACTTCTCGTCATGTTGTTTTGTTTCGCTCTATGTAGGTCGGAAACTCGCCTGACAAAATTCCGGATCCGGGTTCGAATAGTACAATGGTTGTATTATTGCGTCCTTGAGAAATTCCCCGCTTTAAAAATAAATCTAGCAATCCTGCCACTATTATTAAACTGTCACTAAATTGACAGGCTACAATCAAAACGAGTGTATAACTCGGTGCTTAATCGAAGGAATACAAACACCGTCTCGTCCTGTGACACCTGGGACAATGGAGTCCTGTATCCCAGCGACAAAAAATGCCAGACGTCTTCGCAAACGGTGTAAGTTATGATTACAAGGTTACAAGATCCATCGATGATTTGTGTGTGTACAGTCACCATGCTGTGACGTCGAGGACGTTATTTCACCTCTCGTGGAAAAAACACGAATTGCTATCTTTCCAAACGAAATGTCACGAGTTTTCGTGGGTTCAATTTCTGCATGACAGCATATACTCCCTGCATGCTAGCCTTACGCTCCATACACGGGGTCATTTTAACATCGACGACATCACAGTCCCTCGTGAGCCATATTCAGCTCTGGGACTATTCGCCCCATAGACGTGTGTACATAAGCGAGGGTTGTTTCTCGCTTATGTACACACGTCTATGGGGCGAATAGTCCCAGAGCTGAATAGCTCACGAGGGACTGTGGTCACGACACCATGCGCTTGGGTCACAAATTATATGGGCGTATTTGCTAGCTGTTTTGGTTTGTTTTGTTTTTCTGCGCGCGCGATTCGCGCTGTCAGTAACGTTTAATTAAAGGGCAGACAATGGTTTGAAATGCGCAATTTGCGCAATCGCGCAGTCGAGAGAAAACCCTGCCCTTGTGTATTTACATTGCGATCCAAAGATCGTAACTGAGCACGCCCCAGTCCATAGAAACAATAAAAACATCGTAATACAATTTCCGCCATGTATCTAATCTAGCGTCTATCTGTCGTCTGGCACCAAAACCACTGGCAGTTTTTGGCGCCAATTGACGCAGGATTAGTCCTGTGGTATGATACATCATCATCATCATCAATATCATCATCATCATCATCATCATCATCATCATCATCATCATCATCATCATCATCATCATCATCATCATCATCATCATCATCATCAACAACAACAATTACAGCTGTAACTTTTGATTTTTGATTTTTATTTTTTATGAGTTATTATTATTTATTATTTTTGACCCTGAAAACATATTTTCTTATCCTGTCCCTTGAGGTGGGTTGAAAAATTTAATATCATCCTTTAGAAGAACATTGCGTGTTGCTTTATATGTATAGGGACCTATTGTAATATGTAACGGTTTGACTTTCATAGGCCTGCTATGTATTATGAAAATCCGCAGGGTTACACAGCAATGGAATATTTAGATGTTTTGTGCCAAACTGAGTTGTTCTCGTTGGACATTGCTTTGTGAATTTTAGATTAGTTAAGGGGTCACAAATATTGTTCAGTACCACGAAACAACGTGATATGAAAAGGACCGTCATTAAAACATGCACTGAACACCCCTTAGGCCTAAGGATGGTAACGGTTTAATATGATGGTAGAATGCGCCACGGGGGCAGAAATTCGGACTCTCAAATCTTTACAATAATTGTAATTCTTTTTTGGAGATCACCTTGAAGCTCCTAGAATCGAGTAAATTTTCATCCGCTGAATTTTGTGAAAATCGATAATTTTATTTCCCATTATAGAGTTAACACGGGGATGGCGGCCATTTTGAATTTCAAGTATCGTAAACATTTGACACTTTGTTCTTCTAGTGTTAAATTTTGCTCGGTGGCCACTGATTTTTATTTTTTGAATTCGAGAAGGGTGGCTGTAAGTTTCCTTGGGCAAACTTTGAGCAAAAGTTTTAGTCTTTTTATTTCGGGGCGGGTACTACCTTAAAGCTCCATTAACGGTTTAATTTCTGAAGAAGAAGATCTGAAGAAGGTTACATTATTATGCCAAAAAGCAATAAAAATTTCTGATGACCGTCAGGAAAATATGCAAATGATTATTACGGCCGCGCGACGAGTTGGCGGCTGTGCTGTGGCATACAGTAGTCTAGAAGGAAGTTATATTTAGCACTTGTAACCTCCATAAATATAATAATCTCTATAAATGTAATATCAACCATAATTGTAATAAAATGCACCCATAAATGTAATATCATCCATAAATGTAATATCATCCATAAATGTAACAAAAATCAACCATAAATGTAATAAAAACACCAACCACAATTGTAATAAATGGTAACCATAAATGTCATTAAAAAATCACCCATAAATGTAATACTTATCAACCATAAATGTAATAAATCTATTTTATCGTTGCAATTAAGGAATTAGCCCTTAAATATTGATCTATGTAATAAGGAAAGCAACTCAACACATTATTCATTTCTTAATTGTTTGCGTTTAGTGTGTTTCGTGTATTTGAAAGTGTATTTTACGTTTCCCTGTTTTGTGTACAGAACTGATTGGCCGTGGCGAGACACAGCTGTAATCTGAGTGTCAGTGCAGTCTCTACTCCAGAGTGGGGAAGACTGTATAACACTACGATCCTTTAACGCCGTTTTTTTCGAAAATCGCCGTACTTTCTTAATCAGTCGCCTCAAATTCATCTTCAATGGATAAATTGTGTGGAATAATCGATAGATTGTCTGTATTCCTATGTTGTCCCACTTGAAATTTGTTCCTTCACTGGGGATGCCAGGATGTCTAATTTTGCTCTACCGTGTTCAAGGTAGCGTTCGTATTGTTTTTACTAGATTGAAATGTAATATATGTTCTCGTCAACATGTTTTGTGTCGTAAGTTTCTGTTATAAGGTTGTATATTTCTCTGTTATTTGTTCTGAGTCATCTGTCATAAACTTTGTGTGGTGTCACTGGTTGACGAGTTATTTTGACGCTTCCTCATTATGTAATTATCAGTGTCCA
Source organism: Ptychodera flava (assembly GCA_001465055.1). NCBI lineage: Eukaryota > Metazoa > Hemichordata > Enteropneusta > Ptychoderidae > Ptychodera > Ptychodera flava. The sequence continues at coordinate 30,066 of LD347185.1, read as the reverse complement.
GAACTGCTGTTCCACTTCCATTATCTAACGGTTTGATCAGTACCTCGCCGTTTTCTGAGAGCGTTCTCAAAGTATTCTATTCTGTGTTTCGGAAAGGAAACCTAGTTTCAGGAAAGTATGCAATAACATTGATAAACAAATGATCACATATGCAAGTTCAAGTTTATTACATTTATGGTTCAGTTTTATTACATTTATGGTTAATTTGTTTATTACATTTGTGGTTGCGGGTTGTTACATTAAGGCCAGAGAAAAAAAAAATCTTGTTCATCGGATTTTTTGGACCAAGTCCCAGGAGCGGCGAGCGAAAATTTTTTTTTTTATTTTTTTTTAGGCCGAAGGTAAACGCGGTTCTCTGGCATTTTTGCAAAGATGCAGACAAGGCATGATAATTGTTTCCCTTTTTACCAGAAATATCTCAGACAAGAAACACTGATACAGGTAACTGAATTCATACTATATTTCCCAACAATAACATGGGCCATTACATTCACAGTTAGTGTTTGCACACAACATATTCTGAGCATTTCAACATTCTCTCAGAATAAAATTAAAATGAACAGCAAATCACTGAAATTCAACAATTCAGTATTGTCCTTTAATATTGTCCTGGTGGGACCTAGCATCTGAGTTTTTTCATTTTACTTTGGCCCCATGTTTTGGCCTCTTTACCACTGTCTATATATACACAGTTTACACAATGGTCTAACAACACTATACTGTGATCGGAGTGAAGTTATATAGTCATCATTCAGATCGTACTTTAACATCGACGCAACCATGTGTTTTGTCATTGCCGTAAATTTTTATACTTTCGATGCAATTTTCATTCAATCGGATGCACCGTCCATCTGCTGTCACGATCTTGTTGAACAAATCGCCGAACGTAATATCAGGACAAACACTAAGTAGCGTCTCTGGAACTAACTGTTGGCCATCACGTCGAATGTTGGCGATCAAATTAATACTCATGATCTGACATGTACTAACCTTTACAAAACGAGCAAATTTCTGGCCATATCGACCCACTTTGCGTCGTGATTCGCCAAATTCAGACGTCACAACAACGTGTTGGCGTCAACTAAGTCCGGACACGTATGAAGTCTCATTCAAAATCCCGTGCCCACGAAAACCCGACACAGTGTAGGGTGCCACCAGCGGCAGTACTAAAAATATTTGTAATGCGGAAGTAAGAATTTGCCGTGATCAAAAAAAAAAAATTTCCAAATATGCCAAAGTAGAAGCGGCGATTCCGATGAACAATTTATTTTTTCTTCCTGGCCTAATGGTTGACTATTTTATTACATTTGTGGTTGATTTTATTACAATTGTGGTTGATATTACATTTGTGGAGATTATTACATTTATGGAGGTTACAGCACTGACCGACATAACATCATCTGAGTTGAAATTCTGTTTTCAGAAGGGTGTTTCGCTCTTTGAACATAGAAAGAACGCATTAAAGATGCCCTTGTTCGCGTATAGCCTACTGAATGTTTGACCACAACCCTTTGAGTGCTGTAATTTTTCCCATCAAAATTTCAGTGCAACATTTTGCCAATTTTTATAAATTTGTCTGTAACTTTTTTGATAATTTTGGATCAAATGGACACCACATTTCATTTGGCTACAGCTTTTCACAAAAAGTTTGGCAAAAATAGGAAAAAATTTGACTGGGGCACATTTTATGACAAAAATTGACAAAGATTTTGTTTGTGAAAATCGAAAATTTTATTAAAATTTCAAGGAGTCGTGAATTACTGGGTAATTCGTTTCTTTGGTACAACATTTTGCACGGTGACTTATTCTCGATTTCGAAAAGGAATGATTTTAAAGTTTTCTTCCGGGAAAGTTTTTAAGTCTTGCAATTTAAGTATTTCAAAACAAGAGACTTTTAAGAGACTTTTAAAAAAAGAGACCCTTATATCCTCTATATATTACATTTTTTCTCTTATTTTGTGATCTGTGAGATTCTGGCTGATACATATGGTCTTCTGACACATTTCACCGAACCTAATGTAGCGGTATTCAATGTGATTTCCACGCTGCGTGTTTCCCATTTATCGTTGCTGATGTGATGGTAGTTCCACTCTGTCGAGCAAGAACAGTGGTCCGTGTTCGGTACGGCACATGCTGTGATCGCAATATTTCTGGGCATCAATTGTTCTTGTATATTTCCTTTCGTGGAGTACAACAGGCCCTCTATGTCGAGCTGCACGACATCCCCATCAGACCATATCGCCTTTCACCACTATACTTGTTTCCCCTACTGGCGGCCAATTGTAGATTCCATACATGCAGCTCATGAATGGCCTTACCAACGCAAAAACATGTTTCTGGTCCTTGACATTCAGCAAAAGTGATGCGGCGACGCGGTTTTCTGTTTGTCCTTTCTTTTTGTTTTATTCCTAATAATGCTGGTTTTGCATTATTGAGGCAACAGTTATTGTCTTTTATCACCGGCTGCAATCTTTTTAGCATTTTTGGACATGCAAACAGGGATATCAAGGATAGCTGTACTGATGAATATGTACCCCCCCCCCCAATAAAAAGTCATGACGCGCAGGTTCTGAAATGGCGCGCACGATGACCAGAAACGATCTGTTTTTGCCTAACTTGAAACCGAGTCAGGAGCGATTAACAAGCTGAATGGATTCGCCTTCCCTGCAATCGTACTTATTTAGATATTTAATCTGTGGCCAGTTTTACTATTTTATTGCCATCAGACAGACAGACAGACAGACAGACAGACAGACAGACAGACAGGAATTACAACCGAACGTTGTTACAGCTGGAGATTGCATATCTCTATCCAAAACACTTTCCAGGACCATTGGTCACTAAAGCGCCGCCGAACATACTGGAGTGATTTTTTTTTCATTCCTGGATTTGAAATTGGAGATGATCAAAACTTAACGCCCTGGACTGGCTATTTCCCGTTTGACAGTCACCAGATGCTGACATTTACTGAACATTAAATTGTGCATGTCGGTTTACATTAGACATGCAGCACACTCAGGGAACAAACCCTACAAAAAGTACACTTACCCTCATGGCCTCACATGACCTTTTTTGAGGGCAATCACGGTGCTACGTCATCGAAAAGTGGTTTTTGTTGACCATCATTTAGCAGTACTTCGTTTTGTTTTCTTTCAAAAATTCCCGCGCGCGCAAAAAAAAAAAAGAATAACAGACAAAAAACCTCAGGTCTATAGACTTTTACAAATGTCCGTGAATTATCGCAAATGTCGTGAACAATAGACGATTACTCTGCAGAATTTCGGAGACTATGGCTGTACCTTCAGTTACAGGCGAAACACGAAACTAATTCCTCCGTCAAATCTAAACAAGAATATAATCCCTTTGAAGAGTTTTGTAACGCTAAACTCACAGATGTACAGCAGCCGCAATCTAAAATATTCTGAAATATTGTTCTCTTTTCCGACACTATATTTTCCTTGTTTGCTTTTTTATCTCTAAATAGTTTCGCTTAAAATACACAAACGAAAAAAGAAACAGTCATAAAGGACTCTGAAAAATCTGTAATGCAAAGAATCGTGAACTTTATTTTGAAAATGAATGCGGCGCAATTAGCGCCATGTCCATATTTCAGCTAAATCGAAACATGGAACTGGAAAAATATACGTTTAAAAAAAGAACTGAAAGCTCCTTTGCTGTAAGGGACCGTGTAGTTTTAGGTCCGCAAAATCAGGGGGCACCTTAATTTTGGAATCCAAAATTCGGAAGTGGGGGAGGGGAGGGTCATCATCCTCTTTTATTTACACGCACTTACTGGCGGGGGTCAGGATACGGCACTTTCCAAAATGTAATAGTTGAATATACATTGTTTGACGTATTTGACAGCAGTTTTGTTCTCTCTGTAAGTTACACCTTTCTTGTTTTGACCCAAGATCATGTCCTAGGCCTACTGTTCAGTGTGCCAATGCAGACTTTGAGTGTACGTGTGTGTGTGTGTGTGTGTGTGTGTGTGTCTTTGCGTCTGTCTCTGTGTGTACTGTCGAGTGGTTATTGACACTGAGCATTAGTAGTGACAAGAATTCCACGCGCAATGCATTGTGGATATAATACATAATTATCATTCTGCTCCCTGACTAGCTGTATGTACTGAACTACAAAATATTTAATCTTGTAAACGAAGAGATATGATAAAGATGTTATCAAGAGTTCCAGCTGATGTTCTTTTAAAGTGACATGACGGGACAATAAGTATTTTCTCATGATTTTATCGTATTATTTATGTTATCGCAATTATATTTCAGTTATTTTCTATCCGTTATCTTATTTTTTTTCTTGTTATCTATTTATAAATACAGAGTAACCATTTCTCAGCTGAGTTTTAATTTGGGTCTGTTATTTTTCAAAACTCCATTGTTCCGGATTTGTTATTTTTGTACACTTCTTTTAGGGCAATTTCCATAACCTTAAAGTTTCAGTTATGTCATCGTGTTCAAATTCCAAAAGCATGAGGATGAATGGTTTGTTAGAGAATGATGAGCCAAAAATATCTCTGCAAATATTTGATCGTAAATGTACATAGATTAGGAGATGCGTACTATGTTCTGACCTCCGATGAGTAAGCAAATTGCAGTTGTTATTTTCGGACTTCGTGCAACGAAATAAAGATGTCAACAATACACAGGTTGAATTCGCAAAAAGTGCACATGTGGGTGACGTCATTCGTGTTAGCGTGTAAACGAAACTCGAGCTGTGATGGTACGCGGCGAGTGTGCCAACGGTTTGTTTGGTGACTGATATTATATGAGTATGATATACGTATGATTATCAAGCACGCGTGTCGTGAACAGCTTCACCGTGTTTGCTAGCAACGCTGTCAAGGATCTGCTTAACACGAACACGGAACGACGACGGGCCCTGACAAGAATCCACGCCGACTCAGGGAACGCAAAAGGCGGAGACTTCGACGCTTTCGGGGTACAAAACCTTATTGGAAAATTTCCAAAGACTTTCGGATGAAATTGTTTGAAGCTCAGATGTTGATTTGGGCGCATGCCAATTCAGTTGTGACAGCGTCGCGTAAGTTTCAGATTGTACGCCTTCCTGTTGCAATGTCCTACATTTAAGAACATTCATACACGCGACACTTTTAATTTGTGAAAATAACGGAAGAGAATTTGAACTTGCAAAAATCACATCTAGCTTCTTACGGCTTTAATTACTGACCCATACCCTTCACATCAACTAACATGCATGCACGAGTTTGTTCGCTCTTGTGATCCATCGTGCCGGGAAAAAGACGTAAGACTGATGGACAAAATCAGGACAAAACACGGCGGAATGAGCTGTGTATTTTCGAAATGACATTAAGCACAAGCGTTGATGAAATACATAGAAACACACGATGTGTAACTTCAGTCGGAAATTGTCGGCGAAACCGATAGACTAATAATATAGGACGCCAATAGGATGTCTTGAAAGTTCACAAACATGGTGTCATGAATATGCAATTGTATATTGCACGTATGCTTTGTTTTTCATCCGTTTTGTAATTTATTACATCGTTTGATTGCATGCCAATGCAAAACCGAACGATTAACTTCCACCATTGCAAAGGTGATAGATGTCACAAATTTAAAGTGTTTACCACATCGCCCCCGTGAACCAAGAAATTCTCGAAAAAGTAGGTCGACAGACAAGCCAAATATCCGGGATCCGGGTTTAAAGTACACGGACGCTGCGCTGGATTTGACGGGTGCCGTTTGAGAAAGTCCCCGCGGCTTGCGTAATAAATAGGTATGATACCAATACCTGGCGGATTTGTCTGACTTTATGAAGTAGATGCCTGTACATGTGCTGGGCGTGATGACATACGTGCTGTGCTGCACGTTATGGTTTTCATTTCTGCATAATGCGGTAGCAACCCCGGGTAGCAACACGGCTCACAGTCACCTATCAGTGGACGAGTTGTTAGTTCATAACCTTTGCAAACCATTGGTATGCCAGTGTTCAGTTGGACCTAGGACCTACAAATGGACAAACACAAACAAACGACCATGGCAGGAGATACGCATAAAACAGAGGCAGGCCTCGCGACATGTAGGTAATAAACAAGTTGAAGAAGGATTGACTGAAACACCAATGTACATAATAACGTGACAATAATTGACAGCAGAAATTGATGGACAATGCTGAAACGAGAGAAGACTGAAAAAAAGCGAGACGGAATTTCAATAAATGATGCACATTTCATGCCGATATGACGCACGCCAAACAGAATTTGTAAGTTAAGGTGATGGTGCACCTCCCTCCCACTCTCAATGAAATTCCGTACTGAGAAATTAGCTCCTTGCAATTTTGACATGCGGAAAGCTGTAAGATCCCCGTCCCCCGGGCCCCCACTTTTACCGAAGAAATTGCTTTTCGCACGTGTCAATGTTCATGACCGACCGTTCAACCGTTCCAGGAAATTAGGACAACGTTGACGATTATTGGTCGGAAATATTACATGTACATTTAAACATTATTTCATCACCATTCAGACGTATAATGTATTCAATCACAAAGCCATGACCAGAAAGTGAAAGCTCGGAAAAAATTTGTGACAATGTGGCATTTCCCTCTGCGCAAATGGAAAAATATCGTTACACAAAATACAGTGAAATTAATGTTTTGAGGTAATGCGGTATTGAACAATAAGATATCAATAAGATATGTCCTTTAAACGTTAGGGACAACTCAAAGTAACTTCATATGGCGCATTTTCATAGAACTTACAGCGCCCTGTTACCGTTGACTCAGTATCACCTTTGCATACGGCGAGTCCGTTGGCCACTCTGTTAGATTTTAAACGTTGTTATATTGCAAAAAAATAACAAATGAAGTTAATTCGAAATCACAATTTGAAAGAAATAGCTTAACATAAAGCTCACACCGATAAAATTCTTTGAATTTTGCTTTTTGCTGGAACGTGAAAGCAAGCGCAAATCAAGGTTGTCATGTTGCATGAAGAGTATCCATAATCTGTTTCCAATGTTGGCTCAGTCTCGCGACTAGTCTAGGGCCTCTACTCGGTTACGGTGTACTACGCTACATTGCATTGGTACATCATAATCCAGGAAAGGTCCTACACTATCTCGCGTCAATCCTACAATGGGTAGGTTTCTGTTCTCTTGTTTTTCTTTATAATCCGTCCGATCAGTTTCTCCCTCGTGATGCAAAAACATACACAACTTTACAACAATATCCATCCATCCATCCATCCATCCATCCATCCATCCATCCATCCATCCATCCATCCACCCACCCATCCATCCATCTATCCATCCATCCATCCATCCATCTATCTATCTATCTATCTATCTATCTATCTATCTATCTATCTATCTATCTATCTATCTATCTATCTATCTATCTATCTATCTATCCATCTATCTATCTATTTATCTATCTATCCATCTGTCTATCTATCTATCTTTCTGTCTCTCTGTCTGTCTATCTTTCTATTTATCTATATATCTATCTATCTATCTGTCTGTCTGTCTCTCTGTCTCTCTGTGTACAACCCTATACGTATACGTATGTATGTACTTATGTATGTACGTATGTATGTACGTATGTATGTATGTATGTATGTATGTATGTATGTATGTATGTATGTATGTATGTATGTATGTATGTGTACACACAATAGAGTGTACACACTGTGTGTGTTTGTTTGCTATTTATTTCTGCAGAATCAAACACCTACATCCATTCAAATACAAAATTTCAGCAATAGACTGAAATAGATTCATGTTTGTAGATACCCTGTCACACCCAAACACACGAGATCGTGCACCTGCGCACTTCAACATATTTAGTGTCGGTAAAACCAATGATGAATGTAACAATATAATTTACAGAAATCAGTGAAGTAGAGTAAATATATCATTTATTCCATAACAGGTACATCATTACAATAGTGAAACCTACACATCAAGCAACTGAGCACCTTAAAGATAGTTGTAAACGCACCATGCTCGTTACTTTATATCTGAATTCAAATTGATTGAAAGACGATTATCTGTTAAAAAAATTCTACTGACATGTAAGCCTCGTGACCAAACCGGAAACCGGAACGGATGGCTGATGTGTCTGACAATGAAAACTGTCGAACACCGCGAATGTGGGAGTGACACCATTGCAAGGCCATTGGCTGTAACTTTTGATTTCTTTTTTCAGTAATTTTGCTTTCAACGTTTACGACAGTTTCCTATTCTGCTCCCTAAAGCATCTTGAGTAAATGGTATTCAGCTTGTCGACTCAGCCCGTACACATGTGTAGACTGCGTTAATTGTTATTGTTGATCAATGAATTCTGATCCGGGCTGTAATTCAAATGTAAACGATAACAGTGCATTGTAAACGCATAGACGCTGTCTTGACATGCTAAATATCAGGTGTTTTGATATTTTTTGGGAGTACAAAAAGTTATTGCACTTGATATATCAAACAAAAATTGTGAAAATAATCATCAAAAGTTACGGCTGCTTGGCCTTTTTTTGTTTACTGATCTCTGACTGTCTCTCTTTGGTTTGCTTGAAAGTAAATCTAGAGGAGAATTTTTGAACGGAACAGAATTAAATAAAAGCTGAGTAAGAAAAGTAAATAGTGTAAACGTAGAGCCGTGACGTTTCTTTCCGAATATGGCAGTGTTCCTGGCTGGCGTGAGCAAGGTAGAGTGAAGGGTACAGCGGTATCAGAGTATTGCCATCGCTGAGGGCGCACTTCAACCGCCACATTGTGGGCGCCGAAGCCTTGATGATAACACGAACCAGGTGTCCGATGTGTAGTAAAATTGGGAAGGGGTTCAATATTAGATTAAAACATATGAAGAATAGTATGATTTTGAAAAATTCTTAGACCCTCCAAAAATTGTCTGACTTTGAAACTAGAAATGCTTTAGGCTTTGCGCCTTGAACGCGAAAGACCAGCGTTTGTTCAACTTTCCTCAATGAAACTTTAAAGTAACCATTTTCTCACGGATTCAAGAATAAAAATCAGAGTTCATCGTGCAAGTTTTAACCGCCCATAACATTAAGCAAATTGCATTTTAAAAACGGTTTTAAAAGTAGTATGAAGTAGTAGGGTGATGCGCAATTGCATCATTGGCTTTGTGTTTGTAGCTTATATCTCTCCACCATTTTAAAGTTTGGTTGAAATAGATGTGTATGGCCTGTGCAGTTTACATAACTAACAATAATTACAACCTTTTTTGTAAAATGGACGGCGCTGCAAAATCCAATGCCTCTTTGTGACATCCACTCTCTCTCTGTAGTCCGCCTTATTCATAATGAACACGTAACGAACATGTAATGAAAAGGCGGGAAAACGATTTCAGGCAGTACGCGTCTCAAAATTGAGAGTTTTAAACTTTTGATCAAAATTCCTTAACTTTAAACCATCGCTTTTCGGAAACATGAATAAAAATCAGGGGTCGTGGTCCAAAATTTGATACCAGAGAAACAAATCGCCCAATATTTACCGAGACTTGAAATTCAAAATGGCTGCCACCCCTGTGTCAAATCTACCGGGAAGATAAAATATTCGATTTTCACAAAAAATAAGCCGGTGAAAACTTTGTTTAGTCAATGCAATGTGCTTCAAAACAAGTCCCGACAAGTGGTAGACCAAAATTATATCATAAAAGTTTGAGAGTCCGAATATCTGTCCCCGAGGCATATTTTGCCTGAAATGACAGGTAAAACAAGATCACGATGTACGTTTGACTGCGATGTGTGTGTGTTTGTTTCCCGCGTTTTCTTTTTGTAGAGTGAGTGTGTAGCTGCCTGAATATGTGACTGAAATTGTTTGCTTGTGCGCTCTTTTGAATCCAGACGAGCTGGCCAGAGACGCTTAGAGATGAAGGGTTGATTTTTTTCTAGCGTTGTACATCGCCAGTGTTGAAGTAACGAATGACTCCGGAGATAAATAAGGCAACCAAGCCCACAGCGAACGGGATCGACAAACTTAGGAGAACACTCGGATGTTTGTCTGAACGTGCCGGAATTATTGACGTAAATGACTGTTGATTTCCTGAAAAAAGGAAGAATTGTTCGGTTAATAAAATTGTTGAGTAATGTGTGCAGATGAACTGCACGTACCACACTTTATTGCATGCCTCGATGTAAGTACAAATCAGCATTGATTTGAATAGGAACATCCGGGGAGTTAGCGTGCCGGTGAATGATGTACTGACCGGTTTCACTGGTTACCCGGTTTTCGACGTCAGACGCTTAACGCTTGAGGTAAAGTATCCATGGACACACTGCTATTTTGATTTTCGTTAAAACCTGCATGCTTGATGCTCATCGATAACGGTAAACTTGTTTGAAAATGCCTTGCATGTAACTAAATGTCACATAGCATTAACTGTGAAGAGGCATGTAATAAAAATAATGTTGCCTGAATACATGGTTTTATGTGCCCTCGCAGCAGGAGACAATTTGCCCTCCTGGCGTCGGGCAAATTGTCACATTCTGTCGAACACATAAACCCATGTATTCAGGCAATAACGTAGGTCTCCGTCCTATTACATTACTTGTGAACAGAAAAATTTTAAAACGCTGATAAGGCCAAAGTAATGAAATTCTTTGTTTTGCGTCCCCGCCCGCTTAAGTTTTTTAAGTTTTCATGAAAAACACACACAGTGTATTTGAATAGGACATTTTAGGACATACCCGCTTAGCTTTTCTGAACTAAAAAGTTTGTTACAATTTTTTATTTGCTGCAATCAAATTACATTGTGTTAATTTTCTTGTGTGTGTTTTTCAGCCGCTTAGGCGCGTACCTTTTCCCATTTTGAGTGGACGCAAAACAAAGAATTTAATTACTTTGGCCTAAGAAATGTTTACCGACTTCCGATAATCTCAAATAGGGCGCTCTTGCCGTGGCACATCACAACCCTTCTATATATAGTATTGTATACTGCTGCACTTGTATTGAGCGGGATTTAGATCGTCGTGTTAGGAAGAAAGCTATCACAGCCCCTCCGTTGTAATCTCGACGTTTTTGGAAAGACAGGGTGTTTTCCCGTCCTGACAATCTCCCATCATTCGTTAAAAAAGTTTTTCTGCATTTAGAACATCCCTGTTACCATAAATTCCCGGGAACAGCGTGGGGGTCATCTTGAGGGCGTACTTCAATTGTTGTGTTTTTTACAGTACCTGATATAAGTGACCGATGAGATGGCTTCCATGTCATCCTTTTCGGGCCATTTTTGTTTCTTTGTTCGTCGAGGAATTTTTGCCAATCAGGAGGGTCCAACGGCAGAAGAATTTGCATGTGATTCCAGAATCTGAAAAAAGTACAAAAACAGTGTATGCATTTCAAAATAGACGCAGACGGAAGGACACACAGACAGACTGAAAGGGAAAGACCGGGAAAGTTAACGTGATAGGGGGAGACAGAGATAGCACAGAAAGAAGTGGGGGGGGGGATTATGAGATAGGTATTACAGGCAAGTTTTTCAATTCCTGTCATGGGCAGACTATTGCTGTAGGGAAGAGACTGAATAAAAAGCTAGATTTGAAAGTCTGTACAGCGGACTACGATACAGGGGGTAATTGAAAACAAATATTGACTGAAAACTCACTTGTAATGGAACACGTCTGGTGTTCTCGAGATGCGATTATTGAAACCAATGTACAGATTATCCCAGAACATACCGTGAACAATCGTCTCGCGATGAACACCGATTCTGTTTTTAATCTGCACATGCAATGAAAACGAGTGATTAACGGCATAATTTGTGCGAGTTTCATAAAATAACAATGCTGAAGAAGTTAACTGGAAACGTCTAAGCGTTAGCAGAATCACCGGACTGTTTCCTACATATAGCTTCTAGGTTAAAGGGCCAGTAATGCTAACTTTTGATGATTTTATCATTATTTTTATTATTCTACTTCAAAACGAATATTGAAACGCCCACTATTAAGCTTGTCAACTACGCGTCTATATGTGTAAAATGCATTTTTATGGTTTACAATTGAATTCTAGTCCGTCCCTTTTCAACAATAACCATGCGGTTTACATACGTACGGGCTGAGTTGACAAGCTGAATACAGGAGTAGAAAAAGGAATTATGGTTGACTTTAAAATGAAAGATGGTGAAAAAATTTATCAAAAGTCAGCATCACTGGCCCTTTAAAGTAGTTTTCGAAGTCGTTACTTCGTAATATCCGTGAACTATATGATTTTCGTGTCTTGGATCAGTTTGTGGACAAGTAAGCTATGATTGACCCAGGATATAAAGTCATATTTCACTCTTATTACTTAGGTGGGACTTCGAAAGCCACTTGAACATAACCTTGATCACTGAAAACACTGAAGCTTATTTTCCTTGACTTTGTCTCAAAGCATAGTAATTACATCATAAATCCTTTGTTCCCAGGATGCATCGCTCTTGTCTGTGTACAGCCATCTTGCTCAGAGGCTTTTGAATAGGATTTCCCTAGAATTTGTACGGCCGGCCGGATGAGAGCCCCGCAGATCTAGCGCAGTCTGGGTGAGCGAGACTACGAATGTACCAGGTGATTGCGCCAGTTCGAAGGATCTTAAACCACGTAGTGATCGTCTGACTGCTTGAAGTATTCTCTTAAAGCCCGTTTATTGTTGAATTTTACGAAACGAAATGGCGGCTATTTTGTCACTTCTGTTTTATCTGAGTTGCAACCAATAAAACATCAACTAATAACAAAATCCTGACATACTTCCCAAGTAAAACAGAAATGCGCACGGGAAACTCCGATTTATCTTGTAGCTTACCTCCAAGTAGTTTTTTGTTTCATCGGGTGGATGTTGAGGAAACGTCGGAGTCTCGCCCGAAAAATCCACATAGTAATCGTACCCGCCCTCTATCGGTTGAAAGAGGTCATCAGTTTCAATCATCTGCGGCAAGACAGATACACCATTGAGATTGAAACTTAGAAATAAACTAACCATGGACTGAAGCAAAGCTACAGCTGTCTGGAGAAGCAGGGGACTGGTCATCTTCTCCGGCGGGGTGGGGATAGGTGGCATGGGGTGGCGTGGTGGATTATTTTTGTGGACATCACAGAGTGGCTGACCCCCCCCCCCGAAAAAAAACAAAAAACAGAGAGACCCCCTATTCCAACATTCCAAAACAGGCATTTTAGATGTTAATAAACCCGCGCTTTACCCACAAGGGTCTGTTGTCCCTCACTTGTGGGTAAAGCTTAATATTTAAGGGACATTAGTGTATATCTTTTGACAATTTTTCATGACTTTAATCTGTATATAGACGACAGATATGCTCTGACTTCAGTGTGTCAAGATAGCATACATATGTATAAAATAGACATCCAAATCAGTATCATTCGAGGTAAATCGATTGTAATACATAAATTTGGTTCTTTCTTTTATCGTTGTATAAAAGCACAGCTAGTAATGACAAAAACTGCGTTTTGTTAACTATCATTTTACTCATGAAAACGAAGGAAGGAAAATACTTGCATCAATAAGAACGAAAACTATCTTGTCATTTTTCCCTTTCTGAAATATGTCACTGTATCAATGTATTATGAAATGTTAGTGCATGTTGCTTTATTCTGATACCGAGTTCTCATAAAGAAAACAGTAAAGGACAAGGTTTTTGTCGTGCTCTGTTAATAAACTGCAGATGATTACGCTTTGCAAAACAGACTTTCAATGGCAAACATCCATATATCTCTGGTATATTATAGTTACAGGCCCCCAAGTGCGCGCCGAAAACTTTAACGGAATGATGCAATTCGTTGCTGGTATGGCGCACTTTATTCAACTATGAGCCAGTGTCTTAATCCAAAAACACACTGACCCCCCACCCCATTGGGCATTTCAAAAACAGTGTGACCCTCATCACCAAATCAAAAACAGGATAACCCCCATGAATCCCCCCAGGGCTGAAGAAACCTACCAGTCCCTAATTCGTTGGTTCAGAGAAAATATTTCACATTTGTTAATTACCCTCACTGATCCCCCCTCATTAGTTTTTTTCTCCCGATCGTCAACACAGAGGCTTATGGCACCCACCACATAACTAACGCGTTACCGGGGTTTTACCACCCTACGAGCTAATACCTATAATCATTGAGTCGTATCATTTTCCATCTGTCGTAAGCTGGAATATTTTTTGCAAGCCATGGGCTGTAAATTAAGCAAGGACATTGATTTGATAAACAGTACATCTGAATTCATCTCTGAAGGTTACTTTGAAATAAAGTCAGCGATGCGCATGTGCGAACATAAGCATATTTTCACATAATTAAATGTTAAAGGTACTGTAGCTGTAACGTTTGCTGATTTTTTTGTATCTTTGTTCAGTGTCACTACAGTTTGTTGTTTTACCCTTCATGTTGACATACCAAGAATTACAGCCATTACATTGTACAGACTGCATTGTTATTGTGCAAAATTAAATTTCAATTCGGACTCTGAGATCCATCTGTACACAATATTAATGCACTTTACATGTATACTTGTTGCGTTTAGAAGCTGAATGCTTGGCATTCAATAAACTCTGGAGAGTAGAAGAAGGAAGGGTAGTTAATACACTAAACTGGACAAAAAATATTTACTTCAAGGTAACCTTTTGGAAAAAAAAGGCTGCAGGGACGGGTGCCATGCCTGTTTTCTTCAACCACTCCCCATCAAATTAAATACGTCGCCCCTTATGTCTGGCTTGTTGATTTGTGATGAACGAGTTTTGACTAACTGATTTTTCCCTGATTTTCCACTTTCTGTTTGTCGGAGCGTAAGATTATTAACCCTTTGAGCGCCAAAGTCAAAGTTTGTCGCCTTTATAAAATATTCCCCAGTCAGTTTCTTTAAGAATTTTGCCAAAATTTTGATACAAAACTTTAATTAATGAAATCTGATGGCCATTTGGTCTAAAATTATCAAAAAGTACACAAAAAATTCATAAAAATTGGTTAAAATGTTGCACTCAAATTTTGATGGGAGAAAATTACAGCACTCAAAGGAGTAATCACGCGTCAGCATGTTGCTTTTAAATAACAGGCTTACCCTGACGACGAGATTATAACTTCGAAAACCGCACCATTTGTAGTAGTACTCTACCCATTCAGGATAGGAAAATATTTCGTTGTTGACGTTGTCATCGATACTCTTAATATAATTATCAAAATCCCACCTGCAAAGAATAAATATCAACTATTATTGCCATCTCTGCCCTTCTCTTTGAGGTCAGGACAGGAAATTGAGAATTTCAAGCATGGCTGAGACGAGGGATTAAAGAACGGCTCGCCGTCGCAGAGTTAGACTTCGTTGAAATTTGTCTACAATGTTTACTTTTTGTGTTTTGTGAAATTTTCATAACCTACTGGTATTTCAACTCTGAAATGAACTATATCGGATGTCACGTGAATTCACAAGACGATAGGAAGATAGTATACCGTGTTGTTATTTAGGACTGGCGTTCTATTGCAAAATATATTGAGAGTTGATGACATCATCAGGGAAAACACCTGTTGCATGTTATAAATTTATCTGACAAGCTTAAATTTGCGCAATATGGTGAGGTTCGGTGTGAACGAAGAGATCTGTACTCACAAATCCTTATAAATTTTTATTTCTTCCGGAGGATTCTTGATTGCAGAGCTGAAAGCCAACAAAAGTAGTAGAAGTTAGTTTCTTTCTGACAAATGTGCGCTCGTGATGAGGAAATACAAGAACGGGGAGCACTCCCACGTTTGGCAAGACAATTTATACATGTTTTAGGTAGAGTTAAACATAATACATGTATAACGTGAATTTTGAAGTGAATTTATCACACGGTGATAAATTAATCTATATGACACTGAGAGAGCCGAATCTGCATTAAAATGTGATTGACTGTTTTATGTTTTTAGGGGGTGGGGTGGTGGTGATGGGCTCGTGTTTTCACCTGATCGGATGTCGAATGGGATTCTACAGAAAAAAAAATTCAATGGTTAGTTTTCACATACCTGATAGAACCACTTCGCAATACCTTTTCGAGGTCCAGTGTGGCGCCTGGCAGTGGTGTCCATGTTTGAATATGTGGCGAGTATCTTCTGATCAGATCGTTCAGGGTATTCGGGTCATTTTTAGTGTTGATGCTTCGAAGATACCTAGGGATTATTATTATTATTATTTATTTCTTAAAAAGCGCACTACACTTCGTCTCAGTGCTCTGTACACAAACAATGAAATAAGAATGACAAATAAAAGAAAATCAATACATATCATTAAACACAGTAACATTCCTTAAAAAGATAAGTTTTCAACTGGCGCTTAAAGGATTGAACCGAACAGTTTAAAATAGCATTAGTAAACGCTTGTTCATTCCATAATATTGGAGCAGCGACTGAAAAAGCACGAAAACCATAGTTTACAGTAGTGTTCCTCGTATCACGCCGAATTAACAATAGTTTATCAGAGGAACGGAGAACACGTCGTTGAACCTGAATATCTATCAGTGACTTCAAATACTCTGGACATTTACCGGTTAGGATTTTGAAAGTGAGGAGAAGAATTTTAAACTTGAATCTTTCTTTCACAGGTAACCAATGCAAATCCACTAAAACAGGCGTGATGTGTTCACATTTCCGTGTACGACTAATTAAGCGTGCAGCAGCATTTTGAACAGACTGCAATTTTTCAAGTTGGTATTTTTGAATCCCATACAGGAGACTATTACAATAGTCAAGTCGCGATGTCACAAAAGCATGTATAAGTTTTTCTGTGGATTTCTTGTCGATCAAACAACGAATTTTACCGATTCTGTACAAAGCGAAGAAAGCAGATTTACAAATACTATTTACTTGATTCGTCACGAAACCATCAGACTCTAAATGTACTCCAAGATTTTTTACCGATGCAGACGGACTGATGTCAAATGTGCCAATTCTTAAGGAATTCAACTTCATCGCACCTCTTCTGAAACGCGATGAAAACTGAATTACTTCAGTCTTGCCATCATTAAGAATCAGCATATTTGACATCATCCATTGACGAATATAAACAAAACTCTTGCCGTTATTACAGGCAAGCTGTGCAGTAAGGGACTGGACACAAATTACAGGGGGGTGGGGGGTGGGCCAGTGTTTTTTGGGGGTGGGTCGCCATTTTTCGCGCAAGCATTTTTGAAGGGTCATAAAATTTTGTGCAAGCCTATGGGGGAGGGTCACCTTTTTCTATGCATCAAAGCTGAAATTGCATGTGCACGTATTGAGAATATGGAATACTGAAAAAAGACAAAAATACCTCCTGGCACTTTCATTTTCTGTCATTTCCATTTTCGGCGTGCCCTTCGGGCGCAAGTTTAAGGGTATAATAAACAATGTATTGATGATCCAGCAGCCACATTGATTTAAGTTGTCATGATTTCTACTTATCCAACTCCTCTATTGTGCATATAAACTGTCCCCTATAATGACGCTTTCAATAACAATTTGGGAGATCACTTATTTGACATCATTCTCCCATTGACAATACATAGGGTATAGGTCGATGTCAAATGTTCATGTAGCTGTATGTACATTTTTTACTTTTTGAGGACAATGACAGAATACAAACTATTCAGAATAGTGCAAAATGTCATCAATAACGACTGGAAGCTTCAGGTCGAACAACTTTTGAATAACAATTTAGGATCAGATAACCTATGAGTTATTTGTAGTTTCCTCATAGCCTACAATGTATCGTGAATCGACATTTCGGTGAAATTCCAAAATCAAATTTCTTGCACAACCATGGACTTGAAACCACTCTTGTCTAATCATTAACATTAATACAATAATTAGGTGTACATATATGCACAGATTTCCCTAGTTTTGTATTGGAAAAAAAGTATTCAAGGTTTCACCATAGGCTGCCATGCATAGTGAACCGACATTTCAGTGAAATTCCAAAAGTCAAATTTCTTGCACAACCATTGACTTGAAACCACTCTAGTCTAATCATGAACATTAATACTAATAATTAGGTGTACATAAATGCACAGATTTACCTAGTTTCTTATTGGAAAAAAAAGTATTCATAGTTTCATCATAGGCTGCCATGTATAGTGAATTGACATTTCAGTGATCGTTATAATAAATAGGTTTATAACATATTTCTCATTTAAAAAAAATGCCCAAGGACTTCTGTTCCTTTTTGATATATTTCTAGTGCTAAAATATACCAGAACCTTATTCATATTATGAACTATTAAGCAATGGGGAATTAATTTGGCGGCCATGTTGGATTTATGAAAATTATCACAGTGCTTTTGTTAAACATTGAACCTCAAAATGTTTCTTTATGCCAAAGAAATATATTTAAACCTAAAAATCACTGAAATAGCTAGTGGTGAAGACTGAAAATGTCATTTGTATAGGAATTTTGACCGCAATATTTGATTTATGCAAATTAGACAGATTGCCCAAAGGTAGATGCGAGTAAACTTTTGGTATGTTGATCTGGGTACCTCTCTCAAATACATTATGAAGAAAAACATCCTGTTACAATTTGTGATGGGTAGGGTGGCAAAATGTCGCAGATTGACTTGACTAACTTGAAATTAGACTCGTATGATAATGTCATGTGGTACAAAATATAATGTTGTGTTCACCTGTCAGACGGATGTGCTTCGACAAAGTAGCCAGCGAATGGCAGGTAGACTCTTGGGTTCACTTGACGAACGACCTGGGTCTTGTAGTAAAGCAGTTTTCGCCTCTCTCTTTTTATATAATTTTCTTTCCATTCCTCTGTTGGCAGAACAGGGGACATTTATGAAGATCAGTGGAATGTGGATTACCGAAAGGACGAGAGGAAATGTTCATGCATGCTGGTAAAACACATTAAAATCGACCATGAAAAAAATGTCCGCGATATAGCGTTCAAAACCGGCTGTAACGTCATCGACCTAAAATTGTATTGCCGTCATGACCGTAGAATCTTAAACTTCAACTAACTTTTCAGTTGCAACGTAAGCTCACTTTAAACACTCAAAGTAATGTTCATATCTTTTGTTTCAAACAAAGTGCACTTTGAGTTCATCCATCCACCCACCAATGCACTTTGATTTCGTCCATCCATCCACCCACCCACCCAACCAACCACCCACCCATCCATCCATCCATCCATCCATCCATTATCTATCTATCTATCTATCTATCTATCTATCTATCTATCTATCTATCTATCTATCTATCTATCTATCTATCTATCTATCTGCCTGCCTGCCTGTCTGTCTGTCTGTCTGTCTACCTATCTATCTATAGTATATACAGAGGCAGACAGACATGTATACTTCACTGGTGTCTCTCAATGAAGGGAAAAGCTTGATATACTGTTTTCAATTGACCGTGGCTATGCTCTCGTTATATCGCAAAGATATCTACCTGTGTATCTCCCGGCGTAAAATGTCATCGGAAATCCTGAGGCACCACCAGCGAAGTCTGACATCATGAGGTCGACGTTCTCCGGCAGGATTCCGCAGTTAGGGTTGGTACAGTCGACAGTGTCCAGAATTAAATGGCCTACGTAATGAGGGACCACAGAAAAGGTAGGGAGTTGGGAATTGCAAACTCTGTTCACAATACGCCATGTTGTTACTCAATATTGTACTTTGGGAACTTTCTATATTCTTATACCAGGCAGTCTTTGTTGATCAAACAATAATGGGTCACAACTTTCTTTAGATGTACAAAAAGATGGAGCGCCGCCGCCTTGGTATGGGTTTACCAACTCTCAATTTTTGACAATACTTTGCTGGTATGCTGCTTGTTGACTCATTTTGAAACTTGTGGACTAGATGGAGTCTTAATTTGTGAAAACCGTTGATTTACTTTTTCCCTATACAGTCAACATTGTTAGCGGCCATTTTGAATTTTCAAATTGTAGGTAAACTGTTTCTTTGAAATCAAAATTTGCACTATGACCCCTGACTTTTTCTCCTCTCGAGCCTATTTGAAGTTTCCTTTATTAAGTTAAATATTTGAGTTTCAAAGCACATACTTCCTTTAGCATTCAATACAGTCGACCAAAATTAGTAAAATGTCTTAACTGAAGAAGAAAGCGAGTCATAGCGAGAGATCTCCAGAACAAAACGCAATGATACAAAATGTCGTCTCTGTTCCTGGACACATAAATTTTACATTTGCAAAAGCTGATATGGTCTTAATATTGAAAGTAAGCTTCTTATTTTAACGGTATACAGTCACCTGTTATCTAAATATGCCCATACATGGTCAAAGGGGCGTTCCTTGGTATTCAAAATGCCATGTGAGGGCGCTGTTTTTAAAAAGCAGCCACCCGCTTAAAATCTGTGATTGGTTAGATTTTCTCTTTCAATGGTAACCGTGGCAAAATTGGAACAGGTAACAGTATACCTTTAAGTTTGATGTAGATGATGTTATAGAATTCTGTCACACTGATTCGTTGTAGAAACCGCCAATTGTTTGTAGGTAAAATGATAAAGTTGTTGACAGAAAAATACTGACGACCCAGTCCCTTTACGGTAGTTCGCCCCTCGAAAATGAAAAAAACTTGAACTTTTACTCAAACTTTCCTCAGCAAATTACCATTCATTTCAAAATCATTTATAAAGATTGAGGGTCACCGTGCAAATTTTGGTACTGGAGAGACAAATTACCAAATATTTACCGATATTTGATATTTGAAATGGCCACCATCCCTGTGTTTTATACGGGAAAATAAAATTTTCAATTTTTACAAAATTGAGCTGGTGAAAACTATATTTACTACATGAGCTTCAAATTGAACCATCACAAAAGGTTGGCCAAAAGAATATCGCAATGGTTTAGAGTCCAAATAATATCTGTTCCAGAGTCGCATTCTACCCTAGGGGAGAGTATTATACACCATTTCCGTCAACTTAAGACGATGTTCATGGGTATCTTGTGAACCTAACTTATCGGTCCAAAACTGAACTCCAATAAAAAATGCGCCCAGGTATTTTAACAAGAACTCTCAGTTGATCACATAGTGCACTGTTAATAAAGCGGTTTACACTTTTTCTTTTTCACATTTTGAAATGCTAGCTCCGATGATAAAACAACAAAATATCTGAAGTGTACCGGGGCATTGGCCCTCAAGCTACTGAAGTTTGTAATAGACGAATGACGTCATGGTTTTTGCAGATAAAAGGAAAGGCACAGATAAATTACGTGAACAAGGACCCGTTAACATAAACTATGGAAAAAGAAGCAAGTCTTTTTGAATATTCTGTACATACCCTTGTAATCAATAAGAAGACATGTGTCCAGTTCTGGATGAACGCCGTCCATTAATATCATAAACCTTAGGTTCTTGTTGATCTAGATTGAATAGGGCATGGGTTTATGTGTTTCCTTTTAATGACATGTTCAAAGTCATTTATTTTACAATAGCAGAATATATTGAATATTTTTTGTTTTCTAATACAAGCACATTTTCTTATTTGTCTTATATTGTCTCATAGACATACAACACATTATCCTTGTTGTAAACACAACGCGCTGTATACACATGATGCAGTGATGCTATCGGAACTACAGTGGGGACCAAAATTCAGTTGTCAACAATAACCCGTGTTTGTTGAACAAGCATTCTGCAAAGAATTTGGCAGGGCGAAAAGAAATGTTTAACAATTAAAATTATAGAAAATGCATAAAAAATTAAGAGACGGACGACGGATTTTTAATGAGCCGCGCCAACATGTTCATCGCAAACGTAATCTGTGGCACCAGATGGCTGAAATAGTATTTAGTTAAACGATAATCGTCAGGGAATATAATTTATATTCTAGCAAATTATATTCAATTTGAAAACATTGGGGTACGAGATTAATCCAATCACAGATGGTTGAGCTAAGCCTGCAATTAACAAAACATGTTACCTCTTTCCACACGCCGAATTCCAGAACATTGATGTCTGTCATATGCACGCCATGCTGGTCTGATTTACAGAAGACTGGAGTTGACGTGTTGCCGACATAGATTGGTATGTCGGGATTTTTGGTTTGGAGTACTTGTAGAGTAGGGTAACTAAATATAAAATAGATGGAATTTTGGTTATGAAACACTCTCATTAAGGTAGTTTGCGCCTCGAAAGTGAAAGACTTAAACTTTTGCTCAAACTTTCCTATTTTGAGGAATCTTTCAACCATTCTCTTTCAAAACCAAGACTAAAAATCGGGGGTCACCGTTCAAATTTTGGTACTAGGGAAACAAATAACTCAAGATATACCAATATTTAAAATTCAAAATGGCCGCCATCTCTGTGTTAACTCTATGGAGAAAAATAAAATTTTCGAATTTCGAAAAACTAAGCCGATGGAAAGTTTTTTTACACCACGAGTTTTAAAATGAACCCCCACAAGCGGTATATCAGAAAAGAATTGTAAAAGTTTGAGAGTGCAAATTTGTGTCCGCGAGGCGAGTTCTACCTTAAGGTAATACGCGACTTGGAACAGAAGGACTGAAATCCTGACTCAAACATTCCTCTTTCAACTTCAGACCAACTCTTTTTAAAATTCAAGAGTAAAATATCTTAAGAAAGACAATGTGCAAATTTTTGCAGAAACAAATTGTCTTGAATCTACCGATAATTGAAATTCAAAATGGAGGCTGAATTCTGTTACCACTATTGGGAAAAATACATTTCCGATTAATAAAACAAGATGGGAGAGCTTCATTTAGAGAGAGTTCATCATGGAGTAAGTTTAAATTAACGAAGCGTTCGGAGCTCGTTAATACAGCTTCACGTAATTTCAATATTACTGTGCCCGATGTCAACAAGCAGTATTATAATCGAATATGTGCCGTTTATATTGGTAGAGGTAGGCCTACTGCTTTCATTGCGAAAAGAGTTTCAACATCTCATATAAACCAATAGCTGTTGACTCTGATAGAATATCTGGTGTTCAATTGATTGCTAGCGGGCGAATTATTCTATCGGTCTCTGGAGTGTATTTTCCTAATTATTATGTTCGCTCTTAGCAAACTGATCTATTATGCGAAACGTTAGATATTTTACACTCAGCAATTGATAACATGGAAACATATGGTCGTAGGTGATACGAATGCTTCATTACCCAGTGGCAGTCAGCTCAATAAATACTGGTACTGAAAACATCCATTTACAAAACATAGCTATATATTGTATGATAAGCTTATTTTATGCAATAATGAATTATAGGTAGCCAGCTTTAATTTTGCACAAGATGTTACATACACATATTTTAACAAGATTTCTAAATCTTATAAATTGACCATATTTTCTGCTCTAGTATGGCTATAGATGTTGTAAAGAACTGCACTATAAAGTATGATTTGTCCTTTAATCTTAGTGATCATTTTCCGTTATGTAAAACTCTTCATTTTTCTTTTGCATCTGCTTCACATGTTGACACCGATGATAACATTGATAGAACGCGTACATATCTGCTGTTAATTGGTCTGATGACAGAATATGTTCTACCTACAGTAATAATGTAATTCAGACAGCTATGTCACTGCAGACTTGTAGTATTAATGATGTAAAGAACAGAGACGAAGCAGGCAAAGTTGTAGATACCACGTGTAATGACGTTGCTAATATCATGCATAATTCATGTAAGACGGTTAGTTCTGACATTCATCAACGTTACAAAGGCCGTTTCAAGAAATACAACTTGTGGAATAATGATTGTCGTGTGACACGTATTAGGCAACGTTTTGTTTTAGTATATGGAAATCCTGTGGCATACTTCGTACTGGCAAAATTTATTTATGCTACAAAACAGCGAAAAAGACGTACAGACATAAATTTAATCAAGGAATGAATAGCAAGATTAACGGTGTTTCTCGTTTTCTCAACTCACTGTACATACTTTCCGTAATTTAAGGAAATTGCGGAATTGAATTCATAAGACAAAACATGATACATCTCAAAATAATGATGGCAGTATTGATATGGAGAAGTTCTATGATCACTTCACTAGTACATTTAGTATGCCTGGCTGTACTAGTGAGGTTATATCATCACTGTATTAAAGTCAAATTGAAGGTGCGAGATGAATGTACCAGTCTTATGGACGTTAATTTTTCAGACTCGAGTTTGTTATGTCTGAATATTTGCTCGTTAACCGAGACCTGGCTCTGCACCCGGAGCAAACGGTATAATATCCGAACATTTGAAATTTTCCATTAACTCTAACGTTATTTATCACATGAGTGTAATGCATTCTATTTGTTTTAAATTTTGTATCGCTCCTTTGTCATTTACCAATGGTTTACTTATACCTTTATTATAGAGTCTATAGAATATGATCGAGATGACAAATAGATATGTAACAAATCGTGGCTTGCGATTCAATACTAAAAATACCGCAATTATACGGTGTCGCTCAAATTTGATCAGAATTTGTACATACCAGTATGGGTTACCAATGATCAATAATAAATGTTGTTTCTATCTGTTCAGAGGAGGAAAATTCTACATTGATGTTATGACAATGATTTCCGCACAGTACAACCAGAAAAACAACAAGAAATATGTAAACCAGAAAAACAAGAATGACAAAAGTAATTAAGGTCTGAAACTTTAGGTACTGGAGGTCAACTTTAGCAACATGCATAGAAACAAGCCCCTCTTAGTTTGACTATAGACGGTCTCCCCCCCCCCTCTACTGTCTATGATTTCAGCAGGTCTGTTAATATGTAACAGTTCATAAACAATGACAGGAAATGACTCAAGATCAGTGGAGTTGGCCTGTTTCTTACTGGCATGCCATCACTCCTGCACATTTGCAGGATTTAACTTTTTCTTACCTCATTTGCACATTTTCGACACTGATGTGTTCATTTGAACAAAGTCACATCTCAACCCCTGCATCCACCTGTACACCAAATACTGAGATGGTAGCTCTGGCGGTATGGGAGCCTTTGTGTGTGACGGACATACATCCGCACATACATACCCACAAATATACAGACATACAGACGCCACCGACTCATCATATAAGCTCTTTTTGATATTTATATACAAAACCAAATATGAGCTAAAAAGACAAACTGTGTTATATTTGGTCAGTGTCCACTTTAACCACACCCATATTGATCACTGAGTGGTGTAACACTGGCTGAATGTGAAAATGGGAACGATTTAGATGCTGAACTACCATCGTCTAATCTAGAAGAACACATTACAAAAAGAATAAATACATGTAGAAAAGCTTCCTGTGGACGTCAAGGAGCTGGATTCAGTAATGGCTATATTGACAGTAATGTACTCGTTTACATATGAAATGCTGCCATTAGGCAAGTTTTAACGTATGGTATTATTGTGTACATATGTCAGTAGCCACAATCACTGAGACTGAAAAAAAATCCAGTTAAAATTACTTACAACGGGGTTTGGCATTCACAAATATTGTAAAAGTACTACTTTCCTGAAGGCAATTAATGTTATGAAAATGGAAATGTCACTTGAAATCAGCTGTCTCGATTTGATGAAATTTATCCTCAGTAATAACTCTTGAGCACGTTGCATCTTTTGAATATGCATTTATGAGGTAGATTGAAGAAGTACAGTGATTTAGTATCACGCGTTTGTGTAAAAATATATACACCTTTAGGGAAGAGGTCATTTTCAAATAGGCGGTACCGCCGGATACCTCCCGCGGTGTACCTCTACTTCGCTTACCGCCAGGATTACCGCCGCTCAGAGACCGTGAATATTCATGAGAAACTCATTACCGCGGACTGGAGGTGAAACATTAACACCTCTACTACTCCTAACGATCGCGGTAATACCGCGGTCACAGCGGTAAATGGCCTGAACGGCTGTACTAAACACAGGTTGCAGTATTTTTGAGAGAGAGAGAGAGAGAGAGAGAGGGAGAGAGAGAGCGCGAGCGAGCGAGCGAGCGTACATCTTGGTCATATAAACAGAGTGAGTTGTAACTGTTGCGTATGTTCACTTCCGAATTCCGCCTGTAAAATATAGCAAACTGAAGGCCAAAATACATAAAACAGGTGCAATTCAGAACACCCAATCACAAAAAATTAGTTCACGATTGTAATATTAAAGGTAACGTTCAAGCACGGTCCCACATTGAGAGACCGTGGTTCAAGTTACGACACCCAAAATTTGTTCGATTTGTGCGAAATCGGGAAGTAAAACTCTGGTTGCACATTGGCAGAGTGGGACCATTCCGTGATAGCAAATATCGACATTGCCTTGGGGGACAGTTTGTCGTCTAATTTTCATCCGCATTTGATAGCAGCATGAATGCCCTTGCACTTGATAAAGAAGGCAGTGAAAATACCAGCAAACTACAACTGACGTATTTCCGTGTAGTTTGATAAAACCTAACTTTCTGAATACGCGGTTGACATACGGCGTTCGTCGTGATGCTATGGCCTGGTGGAGCACAGCGGTAATATAGACAGAGTGTACGCTATATGCGATTTCCTCGACCAGTTACATCTCGATTATTAGATTGTGTTGTAATTGCCATTTGCGCTGACAAATTTTAGCAAATACGGATAGTTTTGAACTAATAATTCAACTCAAAAGATTCATCGACTGATAATTGGACACTTTCGAAATAAACTCGCATATTTTGGCAGGTCTTGGCTGTGCTGATAGAACGTCGAAAACACGTAAACATGGTCGTCCTTTGAGATGAAAATGCACATAAGGTCTGGTCACTGAGTTAGAAGTAAAAATGAGAAGTAAAATCGTCTTTTCAAGGGCATAAAGAATAAATTCCTTTGATTAATTTCCTAATTTGTGCTTGGAGATATGGTTTTCGTGTATCGTCTGCTGCAGTTGACCTGTCCCGTGACCTCTGTGACTTCTATTACTCGAGTGCAGCTTGATCAGAAGATTTACACAATCTCGATCGCCAATTATGATTTGCTTGTGAAATGTTTTTGCCTTTCTATTACTCATTTAGTGCATATGATGCACCTTCTTTACGAAGGCGATGTTCATACTTTCCGCAATATCGATGGGCTGCGATGTGTCGGC
Source organism: Ptychodera flava (assembly GCA_001465055.1). NCBI lineage: Eukaryota > Metazoa > Hemichordata > Enteropneusta > Ptychoderidae > Ptychodera > Ptychodera flava. Next base: position 3,067 of record LD347185.1, on the reverse strand, counting down.
CATTGAGTGAACAGCATGCATCACATGTGAGCAAAAGGGTTCACCCTACGATCATAAAATAAAATGTCGACATTTAGCCAAGCGACGCCGCTCAGCGGTACGTACGTAAGCACACTGCACTCTGTGCAGTACTGCAAAATAGCAAAATTGCCCCCCCCCCCCCCAGCAGGTCGCGTTCAGCATTGGGTCATGGCCAAATATTGCTTGGCAACCACGAAAATTTCGTTGGAGATGTGAATTCCTGGAGGGGTCTTCTGATCTCAATTTTATGTCAGTGCTATGGTTTAATATTTTAAATGTTTTATTTATTTCGCACTCTTCGTCGGTGTTGCAAAATGGAATCGATACAGAAATTACTACCCTAGAACCTGTGGAAACACATTTGTTGGAAAACTAGACGATAAAACGGCTTACAATTAGCCTTGGAAGTGAGAAGTGGTGAATTCTGAATAAATTAACGGCTTTTGTCCACGTTTGTGATGATATCTTTTGTTTTTGGAACATTATCGGAATTCTGAGACAAAAGTTTGTAGAAACAGTCCCTAACTGCAACCTGTGCAAAGATAAGGCTAATCCGTCAACGCGGCGCCAAGTTACACTCTTCAGAAGTTGCGATACACTGCCAAAAACGGAACGGAGTAAATCGCAGAAATGTGTATGCGACTCTTGGAGTCGCACAAAGTCAGCTAAAATTCCGGTTCGCTCACATTTTCGGTGGACGTTCCCAGCCCATAATGAAGTACAGGACTTTTTACACAATTGTCTGAATTTGTGGTATGAATGAAATGATATATGACGTGAAAATTGAAAGAAAATGAACACTGAAACGGCCAGTTCGCGGCGTATGCGTTAGGCTTTATTTACATAACTGTCATTCCGAACTAAATCTGGGTACAATCTTCTTGCTCAATACAAATTAGCGTATTAACTGTGCACTGTAGTGTACCAGTTAAAATTTGATTATTAAGCGAAGAAATGGCTGGCTGAATATATACTTCGTAAAATTATGTGAGTTTGCATGCCAAGTCCGATGACATTGTGTTTTCCTCTCTTTTGGTTGCACAATCTTTGTGTTGTGCCATGTTAGAACCCATCGTTAGGCTAAACTAAATATAACACCTGACAATATCTGGTATCTAAAACGATTTCCTAATAGTAAGATAAAAAGGAGCATGCAGTTGGCGAAAAACTGAAATAAATCGATTCAGACACGAAACCCGAACAATTCTAAAAGCGACTTGTTTTGGCTTCGCGAGTGCCATGGAGGCGAGCACCTAAAACAGATGTGAATCTATGACCACGCTGATATTAAACTGAATGCGTTATTATTCTAAAATCGCGACGGTCGAATTTTGTACAAGTAATGAAATGCGTGAACTTCAATCAAACAGTTGAATATCGCGTTGGCTGATGTGTGGAAACGAGCATTCGTCGTTCTCCGGTGGCGACTGTCCGTTGACTATAATAGCGACGATAGACAGACCAGCAGCACGCTGTTTTTCAGCATGATTGAGTTTATCCACAGGAAAAAGCAGTCAACTCGGAAAGGTTGATATTCAGAAATTCGATTTGGCAAGATGCTGGGCTATACATCGACACACGTTCTCGGTCGTCACTCGAAAATATGAAGATAAAAGACAATGAACTCATGTAATATTCATCTCATCGCACATGTTTGTATGGACAAATCGAACGAGGCGAGAGTGACGCATCAAGGGACGAACAAATACTCACCTGGTGTTTGACAAACTGTTAAACATCGTTAGTAGAAGTGAATGAATGAATGAATGAATGAAAGTTTGATTTCGGACATACACGGCGTTAATTAGAGCAGGTTGTGTGAGACGGCCCGTCTCAATCCAAATCTGTGCAAAAAGTAAAGCGCGCAGAAGCCACTCTGCATAGCCATGGAGGTAGCATGGCATAGCGTTCTTCGCTACGAATGCAATTTTCTTTCGGCGATTTTACGCACCGGAGCGCCAAGGTAAAAGCCACGTCATTTCAGTTTTTGTTTATGGGTATCCCCCAAATTGCAGAGGGAATATAATCAGATGTAAAAGATGGACGATTTCACAGAGGGAGTGTACACGTCACGGATAAATGATCTAGCATTGATATGAGAGTACTCATAAATTGTTGATCTTTATCGAGTAAAGTTTCCTAGCATGCCCAGATACATGACATGACATGTAATTGAAAGGCGTGGAGAAATGAAGTAAAAAAGCCCGACATATATTGGTGATTTTACAGACTAAACATCTCGTCATATATCGTTATTTCTGACAGAAATATGTGGGACGTCAAAGTTTGATGCTGATATTTAAATAAATATGGTAAACTCGCAATGTTTTTTCATGGGCAATGAAATGACATAAATTATGCAAATCAAACACGTCACAGGGCCGAACTCGACGTCGTCATTACTGAGAATCCCACATTCAAAAATCGATCATCCGATGACATAGTCTCACGTTCTACGGACTGTGGGTCAACAAACAATTTGCCGGACCGTAATGGTTGTACCCTTTTTATAACGATGTTTTTAATCAGGCAACGTCTAAATTGACCTTTCAACCCCAAGGGTCTTTTGATAACAAGTCTGATTTATGTAGCATCATTATTGAACGTGCGGAGTGGTATGTTAGCCAAGTATGGTATAGCCAAGCTGACGGGACTTTTGTGGAGGGACCGTGCTTTAAACAAATCAAGTTAACGTTGCTAACAAGACTTGCTCCAAGTCTATGGGCATATAAATACCAAAAATAATTAAAGCTGCAAGCAGCGTTGGCGGGGCCCAAGCGATTAACATGGTTTCCAGTTCGTGCAGTGATTTTATTACGTGCAAAATTTCAGCTTGAAAACAGTCAAGTCCTTGTAAAGAAGAATTTTGAACATCATCTCATATTTACTGTCTGTTTCAATCGTAATCGTATGTTTTATGCAAAATACAATATGGCGGCAAAACCATGTGACCGATCAAATTGCCTTTCACAAACTTGAAAGAGCTCTCACCAAGAATGACAAAAGTGGAATTTCATTGCCATCAGTGTTGTGGTTCTGGAGAATA
>LD347184.1:536338-552702 GCA_001465055.1 Ptychodera flava | reverse complement strand
GCTGGCCTGTGTATACAAGATGTACAGTACATGTACCAGTACCTAAACTGGACATATTTAATACTGTGCCTAACAATTTAAAGTGACAATAATTGTGACTTTTATACGTACAGTACAAAGCATACACTTGAAAATTCACAATGTTGAATTTCATGTACTTTCCTAATCGTTTAATTTTGTTACTGTACTCCCCACCTTCATCTAAACACCGTCTGGGGCACTGTACTGTGTGATCTTTTTAAATCATTACCACTGGAACTGTGAATCTAATATACTTGAAATAATGCTACTCTGCAAATTCCGGTACATTTTGGCACTGGGAAGGGCAATCACTACAGGTTCTAGGATTTTGCTTTTTGTTCATCATACATTTACAGTTGTTGGGCATTCACGTACAGTGTAGAATTTTAGTATACACATGCCAAAACAAGTTGTTGCCAAACTCCACTGCAAAAGATTAGTTTCAACTTTGACTCTAAAAAAGTAGACCTTGTTTGGGGAATTTCCTTCAGAAATGTGTTAATCTTGTAAAGTCTAGCCTAAGGGTTGATCTGCTTTCTTAAAATGTTGAACAATAGTGTCAGGTCTATGGCCTGCGCTTTCGCATTGTCTCCGTTTCTAAAAGATTTCTGACAAACCGTATTTCGCACTATGATTATATTACAAGCGTGGTGGGATTTGGTTTACATGTTCATAGTTTACGTACCATTCACAGGTAAGAGAATTTCAAAAAAGATTTACATTTGTACTTGTGTAATCCGCTTGAAACTGACCAAACCAAATTTAAAATACTCTTTTGAAAAGCTACATTACGTAAAAGTTATGACCAGATAAAAGTCAAGTATCATGGTATATGGATTGCACCTTCAACTTGAGTAAATGTCAGTGTACAAATACAGTAGTTTTTGCTGATAATGTACTATAATAAACATAGGTAACAGTGGCTCCATTTGTTTGCTTGTTTATTTACATGTATGTATTTGTTATGGAGAACAAATGACAACTTGAATGTTAGAAGTTTAAGCCGACTTCTTCCCATGCTGAACATCCAATCCCTGAACATAGTGTACCAATGATCTTGGACAGTTTTTTGCCTGCAGACACTAGCCGGGTCAGCATGGTTAATCTGGCCCTCGTGAGATGTACAGTAAAATGGCATTATGTGTGCATGAATCTTGTCAAGATCCACATACTGATGGAATTATCTGGCATAATGGTTTACCAAACAACAGATATAGAAATTTCCTTGCAGTAATGACAGCCCAGTGCAGCTATCACTGCCAGGAAAATAACATTTCAAGTCATTACTGCAACAGTTCTGTTGTGCATGCCCACTGTGAACGCTCATGGCTCAGAAGTGAAAATTTTGAAAATGCCTCTGGAACAAGTTTCACGTTCAGAAATTATATCCTGTTCTCCTGATATGATCTTATCGAATTATTAGCAAGATTTCTGTCAGTATGCCAGTTCAATTGCAAACCCTAGTAAAACAGCATCATCAACTTTACAATACCAATACATGTAGCTATCCAAATGTGAACAATACATTTACATACATGTACATGTACCGGTACAAGCAATGGCTCTTTTTGGTATGATGTACAGACTGTTTTGTAGCAATGTACAGTAGGTGCCATTCTCCATCTGTACATGAACACTGATTGCTATGTAGTATCTTTCAGTCCATCGTTTTAGAGCACTGATGCACAACTTGGTAAACTGTAATCCACGGCAGCGTACCTGCTTGAACTGTTTTCTGCCTAGCTACTGTAATCTCGTGTCTGATTCATTGTGTTAAATTTACAACTATAGAAACTTCATTAACTTTATATCATGCAATGTTATCATTTGAAGAATTCTGATTTCATACAGGGTACACGCGTATTTGAATGTAATCATGTGTAGTACTTATACGCAAAATGAAGCCTCATCCATAAAGATTTCAATTTAAAGTTTGCAGACCACGGGAGACGGCGAATTACAGGGTTTCTAACCAACGTTCTGTAATTTTGTTTCCCGTTCTGACCATTACGTGTTTCATAATTCTTTCTGATTACAAACCCAGCATTACACACCTTGCCCATGTTGCTTGACAACAATTTAATTTCGCAGTAAATGAGAAATTTGCATTACCGTTACCCAGCTATGCGTCTGTGAATACCGGTACAACCAATGCATGCATTTTTATCTGGCTGGTTGTATGATATATAATTTGGACAATTGTATGTAAATGCACAGCAGTCTCCATGAGAAATACACTAATGAGTGTATTATGTACATAGCTTAGGAAAACAAGATCAGTAGCTGATTTTTATTACAAAAATAATAAATGCATATTGAAAGTTTAATGAATCTTGAAACATAACTAAATTAAAATATATTATGTTTTACATTGCACTATGACAATATTTCAGTTTTTCGTATTATATGAAAACCCTTTAATACGAAAAACACAAGAAATAATGGGTTTCTGTACAGCTTTTGAAAGAAATATTTATCACCTTTACTTATAATGATATATGGTATTCTGATGAGGGCAAAGATTTCAGTAATATTCTACACGTGAATAGACTCTCTGCAGTGTGGGAACATGGGATAATCAGAGCCTAACTGTGAAGGGGCAATAAAACAGGATTTCTTCATCGCAACCCTGTCATGTGTAAATGTGACTTGACATGTAAATTTATAGTGACCTTAGCAGTCAAGTGCAAATTGATTGCTCTTTTGTTGGGCTTGCTGCACCGATGGGGCCTACAGCCAATTTTATAAGAGAGAAATTGTGGAAGGTTTACACGGGTATTAGTGACTGTCTAGGTGACTGAAAGGGTAGCTATTGAAATATGTCAGTGTGTGAAACCGTCTATGAGATACTGTGACAGAGTATAATAGCTTAATTTTTATCTATTGAATACAAATTCCAAAATTTACGATCCATATCTTAAAAAGTGATCACATTAATTGGGTGTTCATTACAGCATTCTGCATTATTCATAATTCTATTTGATGAGAGAATTTTTCAGATCGATTGTTATTTTTTCAAAGATATATTGTCAATACAATTAGGCACACTGGGAATAAAAATTTGTTTGCTCCAGTCAAATTAGCAAATGTTCTCTCCATTAATTGTGATGAAAATTTAGTCCTTATTTTTTAAGGATTTACAGACCGTCTTTGTATGTGGCCATTTTTGTGACCTAAATTAATTTCAGAGTCTGACATTTTGCCATAGGGCACACACACTGTCACTGTGTCAATAACATCGCTATCAATATTGTGAAAATGCTCAGCTCTCTCCTGGTTGCGATAATAAACACAGAGTGTGTAGGCAGGGGTGACAGTGGAAAGCCATCATAGCTCACAGACTATATAATTCATTATAGCATTCTGCTGAAACGATGACAGACTTTGCAGAGTCTTGACGGTCACGATAAAGAAAGAGCAGTGCTGTAAATCTTACTTTCTCCACCATTGACGTCTTCATCTTCACCATAGAAGCCATGTTTTCTGATAAGGCTGCCAGTGTTTTAGCTGTGTGTGGGATCCTTTTTCAACGGGGAATTACAAATACCAGCAGTGGGACCTGAGCCACCGGTAGTAGTTGAAATGGATCAGCTTGAATTTCAGTTTTGTCCCTCCAGATCTCAGCAGTTACTACATGCAACTCCACGATTGTAATTAATACTAGCACGTTACACCAGTGCCATGGAAACAGGCATATGTGTCACATGCAGTGTGGATCGAGATCAGAATAAGTCAATGCACGACTAATACAGCTTGGGTATTACAGTCAGCTAAGTTCAGCCTTATTATGGCAGAGGGGTGGTCAGCTTGTAATTTGCAGGGGCGTTGAAACTTGTCTTCAAATTAGAGAATGCACATTCAAAGCATCTCAGAAGGTATTAAATGTCGATTTAATATCAGAGACAGATCATTTTGTGACAATATTTCCATTTCACTGCTCCTGAACAAGTGTAAGGGAAAGTCCTGTCAGCTTTCAACCTGTCCCCTCTACTGTGAAAATGGAATAGCCCTCAATTTCCTCTTTCATGAATAAGTTATGATAATATTAAAATTGCCTTAAAATTATTATTATTATTATTCGAGTAAGTACCTTCCGACCATTGTTATATAAATCGTTTCTTACATAAATGTTTAGTGGCTATTTTATTCAAGTACGGTACATGTAGCCTGCATTTCGGTCGTTGTCTATAACGCTAGCCGGCCGCTTCCATGCCCATACTGTTCTAACACTAGTGTCCTAAAACTCTCAATGACGCTTCAGTTGCCATTAAACACAGGTGACTCTCTCAATTTACATGTTCCATCAAAGATTAAACGAAAACACACACACTCCAGCCCCACTCAACCTTTAATAGCATATCACTTCAATCTATATTTGGCCCTGACATTGTACCTGCGGGGCTGTTGCTACTGGTTACCGACATAAACAAAGGCCCAAATGACAGCACATGTTCATGCGTGCTTTGTCATATATGCCACGCCATGGCAACTAATTCACATCTTGACCACCTAGGCAAACAGGTAAACTGGACACCCTAGGTTACTGAAGTATGTCATCAGTATGTTATTACTGGGCATACTGGTAATGACGTTTTCTTTGATTGTAGCTCGGATAACAAACAATACCGGCCGGAGTACAAAGCTAGGCTGCTGAATAGCTATATTATCTCAAACCATAATCTTTCACATTATTGTGACTGCTTTGAGAAGGATTGCAATATTTTTTATCCGGAACAATCCTGAAAACGAACACTGGTAGCATAAGCTACTGGTCAGAAGCCATTGGTGAGAAAACTACTGATACTACTATTTTGTCAGTGTCTGAGGTGAGTGAACACTGATTAACCTGCTCGACCCCAATTCTCTATATACAGGTCCGCACTCACAAATTATAAAAATGGTTTTGGGCGATACCATGGCACTAGAAGGATTAAAACAAGTGAAAATGTACATCATTTTTACAGTAATGCTTTCAGATGGTATAAAATCAAATAAATTAAACTTGGGTTTGAAGAGCTATGATAATGTTTTAGTACATTTCGCTCCTTGAACAGTATTACAAACTTGCACATACACAAATTTAAACCCAAAAAATTTGATGACTTTCATTTAAGAGCCCTGTTGGTTTTCCAGAATTTCTGTTGTGCTTAGCTAACTACAATGTACATATTGGCACTGTCCCTCCACCCACGGTGGGGGCAGTGATTAAACTACACAATCTACCGTGACTAAATTGTTGTTGATACTTTGCATAAATTTTACTTGAGTATACAATGTACATACATGTATTGCTCAGGTACATGTATGCTGTATATTGCATTGTAGTGAAAAATTCAGGTGCTCACATCAGCAAAATCTTTGTAAACACATGCCTGCAAACTGTTTGATATATCCTGTTTGCTAACACAACTACATGTATTATTACCAGTGTGTCGCTCAAATATGTACATGTATGATAAAACAGCAGTTTGCTGTGTTTTCATTTAAGCTGGTTAGCACATATACAGTAATTATCACTGCAAAGGTTAAGGCTTCCCTTTAAGGGCGGTGAGGGGGACAGCAAAAATGTTTATACCAAAGTTCACAAGCCAATTTAATTCACACATGTAGGCTCCAAAACAAGTTACAACCAGATGTTACCACTATATTTGCATTTTCTGTTGTCATTTCTCAATCATAATTCTTTCGGAGTAAATTTAAAGTCAATGCTGCATGTCCTTCTTTTGCAAGGTTGACAGTGTACAGTTAATATGGAGGATGTTCATTATGAGACACTACTACATGTACCGTACTACTATCTATGGTATACATATAGTTTATACAATATGAAATAAAGGGAAAATTATCAACATTACAATGTGGCCCCAAAAGATTTGACTGACAAAGACAAGCAGAAGTAGTGAGAACAGATGAAAAAGAAAGGCAGAAAACATAAAAATATTCGCATAGTGTAGTTCAGTGAGGAACAGAACCTGGTATTGGGTAAGGTACCCACAAAGCAATACTGTAGATATTTTACCCTTCCAACTCTAGAGGGAGACATACAGAGTACTACAATGCAGCCTTTTTAAAGTTGGGCATACTTTTGCAACCCACTATAACCATTCATTATCTTACTAGTACTGGTGCTGAAAGATGTGAAACATTTTATCTTGTACAATAGATTACTATAAGACATGTACAAAGTGCATATGTTCTCATACACATATAATGTCCCATGTAACATTTATCGACCACAGACTTTTGTTAGAAGTAAAATAGACCTGCATACACCATTCATTAATTTGTTTATCCAGCGGAGTATTTCAATAACATGATTTGAAATGAGGTTGTGGGAACAGACCTGCGTAAACAATGTTGGCCATGGGTTTACAACAGAAGGGACTGCAATTGATAATGAGCTGTTTTACAGCATGTATTTCTAAGGGATTTTGTTTACTAAAGTTGTCCCAGGCAACAGTGTCACGTTAGGCCTGATAGAAGCAAAGACTGTAAACAGTTCAAACCAACCAACAGTGTGTATGACATGATTTCACTGTATCATCTTCTGTATCAACATATCATACATAGTGCTAGGCATGCACAATTTACCGGTACATATAAAAGTTAGAAAAGAGATTATAAGTGTAATACAATTTTATTTTTTGATGTAATGGTGACAACACAGGCTCTTCACCTGCGGAAGTCATCTTCAAGACAAAAATATTAACTTTTATCCTTGAGGAGAAAAGGTAATTTATCTTGCATTTCATTCACGTCTACAAATGCTGCCATCACTTTTTCACCGGTTAACTGATCGATACACATCAGATATCACAGATCATAATAACATTACATTTCCGAAGTTATATCCAGGAAGTTACATTGTAAACCAGGCCTGAAGTTCACCCGGTAGAGGGTCACAACGTTTAACCCTTTCACCCCCAGTTCCCTGTATACAGGTCCAACTTTACCATAGAAAACAATGGATTTTGGACAAACCATGGTGGTGAAAGGGTTAAAATAACCACCACGTGGACGCTAGAGGGCGCTCTGACATCAAGCTGGGTTTTGCTGGAAGTCAGGTTATACAATGCACAGACACCGTTGACGTGCACCCTTTGTCATCAACATTCCTGAACTTAAAAGTAAACCAGATTATCCCTCGCAAATGTCTCACAGTGTTACGAAAAAGTGCAGTTCATCCCACGGAAAATTTCAACAATCTGGAGTTAAAACCTAACTTCAATTTGTGTGTAAAGGCGATAAAGTCCTTGAGGACACTATTATTTTGGTAGTATTTGAAGTGTCTGTCTGTATCTTTTGACTGCGTGTCTCAACAATGCAACCCAGGACATTCAATATTGATTTCACTGCCATACATAGTTGACAATTTACTTGTCCAACCGGGCGGTCAATTAGGCTTCTACCCGTATTACTTATTCATTAGAATAATCAATAAATTGTGTGACTATTCCACTCTTTGCTTCTTTAGCTGGTCTTTTTTTCACAATCTCTCGCACCAGATACCTAAATTAAACATCTTTGCAACTACATTTTCAAAGATTTGTATAAAATATTGTATAAATATCACTGAATTCCATTTTCTCCATGTAATGAAATTTGCCTCCATGTCACTTTATTCCAAGCCTTTCGTTTAGCAAAGAAACTAACAGTCACTCAGACTTTTTCTGTCTCATCCCCATGGCGGTGAAAGGTTTCCTAATAATGGTTTAAGGAAAGCAAACAGCCACCAAAAGTGACACTGCAGATGGACACACACCTCTGTAATAGACTGTATCATGCACAAGGATAAATTACAGATCATACGCCAACGTGTGTATCTCCATTTCCCTCCATAGCTGTTTGCCATGAAAACAGCAGGCCCTAACAAATACGGTACTCAATGGTTACTCAATAGGTTAGAGTTCTAGTACAGACAAAAAGAACTTTTTTCTTTCTGTATAAGTCACTGTAACCCAAGCTCAATTAAGATACATCATGTAAAGGCATAAATTTATCTTTTAGCACACAAATGCATCACTTCCACTAGCTTTCCTCAGTTACGGCACACGCGTATACATTTCCATAGAATGTAACCAAGTAGAGGTCCCAGATTACACTTCCAACTGCCCTGTCAAAATGTTTTGGCATCTTCAAACCACATGCCAGACGGCTGCTACTGTGTTTTTCTTGAAAGATGAGTAGGGCAAAAAATTTATATTGAAATTGTGCTGTAGCTGAGATACTCATGACTGACATACTGTATATCAGACCTTTGACACAAAAGCTTGATCAGGGAGGGATCAAAAATGGACTACAGTCAGATCCAATACCACATGTCGAATAGTTATTTAAAGCGTTGTAAGCCATGAAGTTCAGGCAAAATTTGCATACAATTGCTATATATAGTATAGTGTATATAGTCTTTTGCATTTCGACAGGGATTTTCAATATTGCATATATTCTGTAAGAGATATTTCAAATTTTCAATATTGCATATATTCTGTAAAAGATATTTCAAAAACGTTACTTACTATCATGGCTCAGTCCTAAGTTTAATCATGTCACCTTATTCGCAAAACCATAGATACTGGTCACAGTACTAGCAGAATTTTGCCTTTGTGATCTTTTAAATAAGGACATACATGTAGTTACAACAGACCAAGTGTACAGAAGTGTTTTGGTAAATTTCTTCAATACTTTTGTAGTCCTCGTTATTAAAGTATACTTCACCAGATTTAACCCTGAAACTGTCATAAAGCCAACGCTGGACAAAAACTCATATTGTGTGCATACATGGTTGGTGTCATTATTATTTATGATGGTCAATTTGTAATACAGAATTTAGTGACCAAATGGCAGCAAATAACTGACTCCATAAAAACAAATACATGTAATACCATTTTTCCTATACACTCCTACAGATATGCCACCAGATTATCTGATTTTTTGCTTGTACAGGTGCACAAAACATTTTGAGATCTGTCCACTTCCTGCAATCTGTGCCAATATTATATGATATTTATCTCTCTATATGAGCCATGTAAAACACTGTCGATATAGCGTACGAGGACGTGATAATGTCTATACATAAATCTGGTGTGCTGTTGTATGTGAATAACAAACCATTGACACAACTGATGTTATGGCTACAGCCGCTACAGAGTTACCACTCCATGTCACGTATTGTGTGACAAGTCAGCCATTGTTGTTGCTGTTTACAGTCGTACCGGCGATGCATTGTTCAGTGCACTGGTCCCCTTCTCAGAGACGACCCACGGTCAACAGGAGCTCAGAAGTTTGGAAACGCTCTAAACATATAAGATTTTCTGTTAGATCATATAGAACCGCTGACTTGCGAACCTTTTGTGCAATTTTTGACAGATATTTCCTTAATTTATTTTGGCAATACAGCAATGGCTGCAATCAATATGTAGTAAGATTTATGAATGATTATTTTCAGGAGAAATGCCATATTGTACACGTACATATTTGAGATTTGTTCAAAGTGCAAACTATTAATGTTTTAAATTTAAAGTTGCTACTATGCACAAACTTTCACACATAAAAACAGCAGTAATGCTATGGATAAAATAAAATTTCACCATTTTATGAAAAGTGTATCATTATTTGACATTGACTTCAAGGTTACAGTGCGCTGATGAAATATTTCTGTCCAAAAGGACCACCTACAGATGGCTTCTGTGCAAACATTTAGTTTCTGCTTAATCTCTTGGGATGGCAACTCAAACACTGGCAATTCAAACTTCCTGTGATCTTTACCCTGCTTCTTAAGAAGTGAAGATGGGTAAACAAGACACTTTCCGGTTGTCAAGAATTCAATTTAAGGTACAGTACATGTAGTTTGCACCTCGAAAATGAAAGACTTAAACTTTTGCTCAAACTTTTCTAAATGGAACTTTCCATCATTCTCTTTCAAATGAAGAATAAAATTTGGGGGTCATCATGCAAATTTTGGCACTTGAGAAACAAATGACCCAATATTTTCCGATATTCGATATTCAAAGTGGCTGCTATTCCTGTGTTATCTCGATGGCAGAGAAAAATAAAATTCCCAATTTTCACAAAACTATGCAGGTGAAAACTTTATTTACTCCATAAGCTTCAAAATGAGCGGCCACAAGTCGTAGGCCAAAAGAATATTGTAAAAGTTTGAGAGTCTGAATATCTGTCCCCGAGGTGCGTTCGACCTTAACCCTCTCACCACCATGGTTTAGCCCAAAACCATTGTTCTCAATGGTGATTGTAGACCTGGGGCTGAACAGGTTCGGTAAAAATGTGTGGCCGTGGGTGTTAGAATGGTGTTAACTTGCAAAATTATAAAAAAGTAATTAAAATGATGTCATCTGGAGATTATACAGCTGGTTACATGTATGAGCTGTACACTCTAACAGCAATCATACTCAGTGAGACACGCTAGACATGTTGTAAAGACCGATAGAATTTTCTAACTTGCAGTTAGGTACTGCAGTAATAGAAGAGTGTGTATTTATACCGATCTCAGGGAGTGTATGAATTGTACATTGAACACGTAGAGTGAGATAATTCCCTTTTTTTCAGACCATTGGATGATTCACCGTTATATTTTAAGTGATATGCAGCAAATAGCTTCTATGTTATGAAAAGCCTCCCTGCAAGGGAATGACAAAAGCCCCCACCCACAATTGAAGCGCACGCCGTTATTCAGACAAAGCCCCCACAACAGGAATTGTCCCGATCTCAGTGACACAAAGCATACGGGAGCACCTTCGGCAATGACCCTGAAAAAAATTGGATAATAGATTCTTTTATGGTGCCTCTCCTCTATTTAACAAACCCCTGAATTTTTATCATCAGGGCAGGTTGCCATGGTTACCAACTTTGTTTACGGTATTGTTTATATGTTGCTAAGCAGAGCATTTTTGTGTTTGGTTTTTGAAGTTCTTCTGAACGCCACCAGTGCGTACTGGTGGCTACAAACGCCTCTGATTATTCGTCACTGAATTATAAAACAATGTCAGAAATACAACCAAGCATGACTCGACATCAAATCCTGGCGATAAATATTCCGCGGTGTGCACAACTTTGGTTTCTATAACGCTGGAATCTCTTGACTGCAAATTCTCTACTTCGTGAAAAGGCCAGTAATCTTTGGTCGACACTCGGTGATTTATGCATTCTCTGGTGTTGAAAGGATAGCATTGTAAGCCGGGAGGACAAAGGTCATCCCTAGACAAAAACCAGGAGGGATTTAAAAGGCCAATGCGTGTAGCTCACGACATTTCAATCCATGGAAAGCAGTAAATCCTCGTGTCTATGTTGTCTCAAGTTGAAGAAAGATGTGTAAACACTGACCAAGCACTCTTTACAATACAGTGTGACTGGAGTTGGCTGTCTAAGGGTTTTGCAGATTGACTCACTAAGAACTAAGTCTGAACCATTCACTGCAAAATAAACACCTGTACACGTACAGATGCTGTACATGTGCCAAAAAAATAATGATCAGGAAGTTTCAAGAAACATGCCAATAATACAAATAAAACGAATTCACAACAAAAGATCCAAATCATCGTGATGGGTCCCAGATAATTTTGAGAAAAAAATTAATCATCTTGACACATTGAATTATTGTGTTTACATGTACATGTACATGTACATCAAGATAGTCATCTGCTATCATTTCAGTTTGCCAACTTTATCACAGATGCAATATCTATCTTATCAAACTTGACATGTCTAAAAACTTATAATCAGAGTCTTTCAAATATCTGTCTGGCTGACTACAGTTTTAATACTTTGACCACGGTAAGACTGCATCAAAGGGCCTTCAAATAGTGAAGTCATTATTTTCTCCTTTCAAACCCTATAAAACCAGTCAGAGCAAAATTTCAACAAAGGCACGTCATTTCAGTCTATACCTGTAATTGTAAAGGTAAACGTCTTTTTATTTCACTGTACAAAATTATTGCCTTTTTTCTTTTACTGGGTTACATTTAAGGTAGATCGCGCCTTGGGGACAGATATTTGGACTCAAACTTTTACATTCTTTTCTGACCTACAACTTGTGGGGATTCATTCTGAAGCTCTTGGAAAAAGAAAAAACTTTCACCAGCTTAGTTTTTCAAAAATCGAGAATTTTTTTCTTCTCCATAGAGTTAACACAGGGATATGGCGGCCATTTTGAATTTCAAACATTGATAAATCTTGGATAATTTGTTTCTCTTAAGTACTAAAATTTGCATGGTGACCCCTGATTTTTGTTCTTGATTTTGAAAGAGAATATTGAAAGATTCCTTTTTTAAAGAAAAGTTTGAGCAAAAGTTTAAGTCTTTCAGTCCTCAGGCACTGAAAAAGCAGGCAAAGTACGTCAAGAAACATCCTTGCACTTTATGGTTTAATCACTGGACAATTTTCAAACTTAGAATGAATGCATGACTTGTCAAAAGTGAGAGGTACAATTTCACTGTTGCCTTTGGATTTCACCAACCAATAATTTCTCTCATATCTTTATACCGGTAATCTGCACACACAATCTAGCCATCGTGCATCATGTTAAAATGTGGTAGTGTTGTAAGAGCAGGGTCCTCAGCCAGTAATACAACACTGGGAGTTGAGTGTGGTTGTTTTGCCAGATGACACAACTGAGAATATCATTGTGAAGTGAAAATATTAGAATACATGTGTGTTGTCAAGCTTCACCTGTGTCTGGGAAGTCATTATCATGTTATGGTATTTATGGCGGCTGCATCACGTTTTATTAGATCAAATAGTCTGAGAAGGGTCAAAGGTTATCAGTCATGATTAATTTATGAGTAACAATTGCACAATTTATCGTTTCAATGTATTATTCATGATACCTCTTTCACATCTTACAGTAATAAAAGCACAATTGCCTCAGTACAAAAATAACAGAATTCATATCGTAAATAAAAAATCAATGCGTGGGTTAATAATGTTTATACAAGCAAAGATACCATGTTAGCAAACAACTATCTACTGCTCAAACATTTGCTATCATTTGTAAATATTTCATAATTATTTCAGAGATGACTGAAAAAAAGACTGACAATAATCAATTTTTATTGAGTCAAAAGTATTGACAGCGCTAATGTTTTAAATAAATTCTGATTCACTATATCAGATCAAAACACGTCAGGACTGGTGTAGGGCGAAAATGTACCTAACATTGTCAACAACCTTATACATGTACATTAGATATGGTTTCTTGTCACCAAGAATGCCAGTGAACTATTCTGTGTGAACTAGTCAGTTTATCTGCAAGTATAGTTAAAGTCATGATGTGCCATCTTTCTTCATCTACAATCCAATTTATTAGCAAAGAGTGCAGACAAGTCATGAGGAGTGCTTTTGATAAAAAAAATCAATTTGTGTTCCTAGGGGAACAAAATGAAAGAGTTGCCAAGAAGCTGTGTGCTGATACCTTAACTGTGTCGCGAGTCTCAGCGAAAAACAAAGACACTCATTCATTAAATAACTGGTTGCAGCCACTGTGGTTCAAAGGGGGTTGACTCAAGACTTTATTTATTAGCTACCGGATTCATTTCAAAAAGCCACCGTGAGCCAAGAGTCATCACTCTGTAGGCATGCGAGTCACAGGAGTACGGCACAACTGCAAATGAAGCCTAAAACCAACAAAATGTCGATTTGAAATTTTGAACTCAATAAAATTTACCCAAAAGAATAATTTCTAACACTGCATTCCCTATTCCATATTTAATAAATTAAAAGGGTTGTTTATTCTATTTACAAAATGTTAGAGCCAGTGTGTGCCGGAAGAAATTTGGTATCATGACGACAGTATCACTCCTGTATCAGTTATATCACTTTTTAAATCACTTCCAATCACAAAACAAATATTACATATGAAAGAATTAAGGATCTTTCCAACTCAATGATATCACAGACTAAGCAACTCACCATACCCTTGTGGGGTTTTTTTGACATGTTACATGAATGATTGCGTTTGACAAAACAAGTTTTGAATATCTACTATAAAGAAATATGATTACTCCGGTAACTGAACCATGTTTTCGTTTATCACAGATAGCTTGGTATGTAATCCCTGTACATTACATGTGTTATATGCACACTGTCACAGCTCCGATATAATTGACAGTGACACAGGTAACCTTGCACAAATACACTACTGTAACACTGGATAAATAAGATTTCAGACTTGGCAGCTGCCATGCCACTGCTGGTAATTTAAGAGACAGTTGAATTATGGGACAGCACCTGTAAAGGTTGATTAATCAATCAATCATGCATACAAAAACACAAACTCTTAAAACTTAATTTTCACAGCAGACACACGTAAATTATATCGCACACTACAAATATGCATTGTGTAGTATCAAGTATGTGTATAGAAATGATGAGATGACCGTAATAAAATTTTAAGCTGACTAACACATGTTGCTGCTGTTTTCGTATTGTACTATACATCTTTCATTTTTCGAAATTATTTTCCTCCATTTATGTTGCCAATACAAAAGAGATTGTCTGCAATAAAAACTCTTTACCCTCTCTCATAATAATATGCAGCCGTTTTTCTACATACTGTATGGCTTTGTCATTGGTACAGGGGATGCAATATACACGGACTGACAGTCCCAAAACAGCCAATAAGCGATTCTCCAGGAGCGAGTGAATATTGCTTTACAGTTTACAGGTTGCAACACCGCCGTTAACAGCGTAATGAAAACACATGAAAATGTGTTAAATTGAACTGGCAAATGCAAACAGGGCAATAACCCAAGCCGGGGCATGCAAATTAGGTACGTTAACAGCTATGGCCATTTGAACAAGAGTTCACAACGACTGATTATTTTGACAAGCCATCACATCACATTACAGCCTTGCACTATCAAGCTACCCTCCTGGTCTTGCCAAAAATTATGTAATTTCTGTCCACTACCTGCTCATGTTTACATGTAAATGAGCTCAAAATTTAACCAGGTATTGCATACATGATACATAATACACAATATAGCTGCAGCTACATGTACTCATAAAATAATACAGCTGTAGAATTTGCTTATTTACTTTCTTATTCTAATCATAGCATACAATTATTTGTTTATGACATTTTCCAACATTTGTTTGCAGTTACCTGGGCAACCAAAATGAATTGATGCAGATTTGGAATGAAGCCCGGGGAAAAACCACAATTTTCACAGCATGAATATTTGAATTGATGAAAACACACATGTAAATCGACGATTCTTCTCTTTCTATAGATACAGAATCTGATTCAAATAGTAGATTTTTTTATTGGCAGGGCGATGCACTGGAACAAGGAGCATTGCGCATACAGTTCACAGAACACTCCAAATGTCTGTATCATGTATGAATGATGTGGCCGTTTTGTTTGAACGCTGTCTGTGCTCAGCAGCCGACAGCCTTATTGTGCAGTCACGTCATGATGACTGAGAGGAAACACATTTGGAATTAGAGTTAGAAAAGACCGCTTTTCAGCTTTTCAGTTTGACAGGAACCAGGGAAGGAAGCAGTTAACATCACAGTGAGGTATTCAATTGGCAGGCAATTGCAGACACTACAAGTTTAATGGTGCTTGATGCGATTTTCATTCACATGCAGGGTTTCACATGACAAACAGACATGTCTTCACTTGTGATGGTGGTGTTTCCATAGCAACTCACTTGAAAGACTAAGAAATTATTCAGAGGACTCAGAATGTCTTTTACTAATTATTACATGCTATTTTTAGCACTTTTTCTGTTCAAATTTAGTTCAAGTCCAACTGGCACTATCCTTGCTCATTTGACGTACAAATATAAAACTCAATTTTTTTCATAAGACTGGAAAGGGAAATACATGTATATTATTCTCCTCCTTTCGTTTTTCTTGGAAAGAAAGCAGATGTTTGTTAGTGAAACTTTTAACTCTTTTTACAAACCAGTACATTTTTGCAACTGTTTTATAATATATTTTATTTATTAATCTGTGCAGTATTTGATAAAGATGAAAATAATAAAATTGCAAAACTTTCACTGAACAGGAAATCTGTTGTACGTTTGTTTGCAGCACAAAATAAAATCATGATAACGAAAAAATAATCATGTGACTTATATGGAGTTGAGCACACAACCACTTGACGGCACGCATGTACATGTATATTATATGTTCGGAGACTGCTGGAATTGATTTTGAAATATTAAACTGAACAAAATGGCACAGTATATATATTTCAGATCATGTACAAAACAATCAATTGTTTGTAACTTAATGTAAATTTTACAATGTAACTTGTGACACAAAAAAGTATCAATAACTTACTGATCATTCAAATGATACATGTGTAGCTGCCTACATGCAAT
>LD347184.1:472655-506649 GCA_001465055.1 Ptychodera flava | reverse complement strand
ACCCTCGCTGCCCAGAAGTCGACCTTCAATAAACGATTGGCATCTTTTGACAGAATAAATTATAAAATTACATGATGTTTCTAACTACCAACGTCTGGAAACACACGCAGAAATCCAAAGTTGTTGATATAAGAATAATACTGATAAAATAACTGAAAATTCATCGCCATGATTCCAACGTTAAAACTGTCAGTCAGCTCCTTAGAAAGGCGTGTGGGACGGACGTTTACAGAAGATGGGGTTGAACTCATTATGCATCTGGGTCGGGGTCTTTATCCAGAGGTCTGCAGTTTTTCCGCAGACCTGGATTGACGGCCTCGCATGGAAATAAGGCCTGGAAGAGTAAAGGAAACACGGGCCCGTATTCTCCATTCAGACTACACTGTCACGGATATGTCTCCATAAAAAACCCATTAATTTATTCTCCGCGGTATTGTGGAGGGAATACGGAATAATGACTTCTATAATTCAATCAAAGATATTTTATTTCCAAAAAAGCGGTCGAAGAGTTCTTCGTCTGAGCACCTTAGGATAAATACTATACGATAGAGTCTGTCCAACTCATGCCTAAATGAAGTAATAGTACGGGATTTTGACAGAGGTCGAAGAAACCATTATTTTGACAAAATATAGGCGATTCATGATTTACCTCTGTTGCGCAAATAGCATTCTCTACGGTTCTTTTTTTCACGATGGGCTAAAACAGACGGATAAATAAAATCCATCAAACTTGCCGGATATTGTTTTGCGTTCTTTTTTTTCTGAAGTAGATATGGGGAAGATAATATTTCATTTTAAACATGTTTGTTGGCTGACTCGTATCACATGATGCGGCACGATTCGCATGGGAACGTGTGTTGCTTGAGGCTGAACTGCTCTGGCGTGATAGGATTACTCACGCCTTTCAGATATTACCCATCTGAAAAAAACCGGACAGCTCCCAAGAGAGGCCCTGTTAAGTAAATACGCACACATGTTCAGTAGATTTACGATGGCTATTTGGAATGATGGAGATTATTCGCCGATCCTGTTCTCTTTTACCTGTTTATTTGAGAATATTTACAGCGAATCAACACATTAAAATTGCAACGCCACCGACGCGAATGAAATATTCACGTCAGTGGAAACTCTAGCTCACGTCACTCCCATGGCACGTGCGTGTATGCTTTGCGCATTTCGCTTTCGGAATTAACATCGTGTTGTAAGGGCTTGTTCTAATCAGGCTATCGGAGAAATGCTCTTCCCAGTTCGGTTGACGCAACGACTGAAATGAAAGATTATTTTAGAAAATCATTGCAGATTTTAAGTAGCGGCTTCCACCTCAAACGGCGTCGTGCAATGGGCTTGTCAGGAGACGAAATACACAGAAACATTTTAAAGAATTAATGGCGCAATATATATCAATACTGAACTACTGCATAAATGCCGTTCGCAATGAAATAAGTTAAAATAAATTGAACAGAGCCGAGAGTTCGGATGAGGAATGTCTCCAGAAAGTGTTGCTTGCTTGATTCTTAGAATCCTGAAAAACATTATCAGGTAAACATCACACTATGCAGCGACGCATACCAAAATGGCATGCTGAACATACATACATTTTTTATGTTACTGCCGTTTGAACAGAACGGGCATTTGACTAAGAGTTGGCCCAGTCTTGCCTACGGTTGTATTCTGGTTGTCTTATATTTTATTATTAACTTTCGCAATGGAAAAAGTAGGAAAACCCCTAAGGTTATGTTAATTTGCAATATGGCTTGTTCGATCCCAGTATTCTTTGGTTTCGTGAGAGCGTACTGCAGTTGGATAGAGTTGGACAGACGCAATGTAAACTCCATGATTCAGCTAAAGCGTTCGAGGGACTATCTGGTATTTTTGCGCCGTTTGAAAAGGACAGGTGTGTTCTCCCTAAAGAGTCATGTCGAAATGGCAGGTTTTAAATCTTGTCAATATAGTCTGTAAAAGTTCATTGTCCAGTACTATATTGTTGACGACTGACGACAGAGTATAATGCATTCGATTTGAGGAACACAAATTTTCAAAATGTCATTTTAAAGTTAAAGATAAGATAACGGTGTTTGGAGACTGGGTCTTGAACAGAAATCTTTCCCAAAAGAGTAATGAAAACGATAAATTCTCGAAATAACGAGTATATATATACAGCGTCTTCTGTGTTTCCACAATACGTCGTTTTTTTAGATATTTCCCAGATGCCCAAAACAACCTTTCGAGGTCAGCAATTTCGATTAAGCAGATTGATGAAAGATACACGGATGATACGCTTATTTGTAAAATTAATGAAGTTTTACGAGGGCCTGTATGCGGATTGTAACTACAAGGTCACCTTCTGAACATTAGAAATCAGATTTTGCATAATGGGCATTACTTGGTATTCGTCCTTTAATATGGTTGTGGACAGATAGTAAACTATCTGACACGTATGAGTCCCGGCCACGCCAGGCGTGCTAGTAAGTGTTACACTGAATTGAAGGAATGATGATGAAAGAGTGACTTCTTGCTTTTTCTCGTTTGGCTCATCGAGAGGTACTCGGGATCTTGTTCAAGGTAACGACTGTGGGAAGACTTAAACTTCGTTTCAAGTATATATAGTCTCTATTTCGAGATAGGCAAGCTTACATATGCCTTCGCCCATGATACGACTTTTCCCGTATCTATATAGAGCGAGATCATCGACCTTGTGTCCTATTGTCGATGACATTTTTAAACTATGCCTTAAAGTATAAAAGGTTTGGTTTGGTTCGGTTTGAAGCATACGATAAATATGAATTAAAGATAAAAGAATTCATTGCATCAATATGGTTCTTGAAGTGATTACATAAGCTACAATTTAAAATGTCACAATCAGTTATTCTCAACTGACACATTAGAAAACTATGTGCGTGAAATTGCTGAGTTCTGTCACAAAATGTAGACTACCTTCATTTTTCTTAATGTAATTCAAACATATTATTTCGATCAACATTCACTGAACAAGCTCGTTAAACGTTGCAATTAATAAAGCTACTTAAGTTTCCAAAACAAGATCGTAAAAATAATTATAGCGTCTTCGTGGATGTCGCCGCTAAATAGGCGTGCGTCTGCCTTATATGCAAATTTACTTATAATTGAGATCCTGGCGTTTTTGTTCATTGATATCGGTGTAAACAACAGGTAGATTTATGAACCTGAAACTGAGAAGGTTTGGGAGAGATGTGTTACCTCTGTGAGTTAAATCGTGTTTTCATTATTACGACCGAGTTACCAAAAGGGGGTGAGAATTTTTCAGAGTTATAAACATAAATGAAATTGATCAAGTGACCTTGTAAGACAACATGTCGTATTGAGCTATGTTAATAATGTTTCATAATGTTGGCCAGTTTTCATCTAAACTGAAGGGATATAGTACAAAGAAGGTTCGCGTTTTTCAACCTCTCTACCTTTTGATAAGAGTATTCATTACATTCTTACAACCAGTAACACTGCGCACGTGCATCTTCGGCTGTCTTCCTACACCCTTAATTGATAGGACCTATGTTATGTAGTGAAAAAGCATATCATGCTACCAGTATGTATTGTTTCAGTGTCCAGTAAGAACTCACGGCTGCCTCTGTCGATGGTCTAGACGAAATCTGCGCATTACTCTGTTCACTTTTTCAAATATGTCAAACACTCTAGGTTGTCTCATCCTCTTTAAATTACAGCGTGTCCTCTTTGTCATTGCTGCGTTTGGGCAGTTCTACATAGTGAGATTGAAGTGTATGACATCAAATCCTTTGATTTCGAAGACAGCCACTTTTTACCAAAATATTCACCAGGATTTGAAATAGAAAGCAGGGCACGATATTGATTATAGTTCTGAGATCATAAACATCATGTGACAATTAAAAGTAATTCACCGCTTGATACCCATGAAGTGCAATTGTTATTTTCGATAAAAAGGTAAGCGATATCCATAAATTTACATAGGCTGTTTTATTTTCTCGTCAATTCCCTTATATTTGTATAAATATGATAGTTGAAAACCAATAGTAGCCTTCACTAATGCACATACAATTCACGTATTATCCGACTGTGATTTTTCCCTCCTTCACTACTACTATCAACCACCTAAAATATATATATAAAACTCTCCAAGTCTCATATATATATATATATATATATATATATATATATATATATATATATATATATATATATATATATATATATATATATATATATATATATATATATATATATATGCAAAGCAATAATCGTCTCCTGCATGAAGCGGGCGTATCGCTTTTGGCAGAGCGCCCTCAAAATCGCACGATTCCCAAATATCATTCCCAGTAAAGGTTGTCTGGAAATAAGCTTAGAGGAGCTGAATGCACTCATACACCTTTTCCCGACTCATTCATGAGTGATTTCTCCGGGGTGCAAATGCTCGAAAATGTCGTCCGCTGCGTCATAATGGTGGTCGAAGCCAAAGGCATCGAAGTGCCACTATATACGCTGACAAAAGGAAAATCTCGTGGAAAGCGTAGAGTGTCTTGTCACCGGCGACGGTGGTTCGAAGTGGCCTTTTCGTAGAAACCTCTCCAAGTCTCGGTAAATTACTTAAGTATACGGGTGACTCGGGTTCAACGAAACTTTCATCTCGCGAAAGCCACTCAGGGTGGTTTTTCTAAAATAGGCGTCTCCGTCTCCCCTGTACATTGTGCATTGAATGTGGAGCAGAGTTATATGCCAAATTTGATTACCACTCTCCGCAGCGTAAACAAGCTGAAATTTCCCTTCTGTTCATCATTTTCAAGAGCTTAATGTACGATTGAGAGCTCCATGTCGATTCCTGGTGAACTTTAATCTGGCAGGTGAAACAAAGTCGTCGACACCCTTGGCGTAAAGCACTCAAACTCCAAGAAACTATCTCCATTGCAACTTTTCAATCAGACAGCAATAAATGTCGACATCACAGCAAAGAATGTTTCCAAACGTGTACAATACTATTTCAGAACGCATTTTCGTATTCAATGAGCCATATGACTAAAAATTGTTGTCTGGGCCGTTTATTTATTTGTTTTTTTCCCAGGACACCAGGAGTACATTATTGTAATAGTACCCAACTATATATGTGTCGTTTATTCTAGTGTCTTCGACCAAGAACTACTATAGAAGTCTAGTGTAATCAAAAATTGCCTGTAATGTATATGCAAGCTACCAGTGTTATCCCCTTGACATGGAAGTGAACAGCTTGTCTAAGCGCAAACACTTGTACACTACAATTACAACTGTAAAATAAGCGAAATGACTACCGTCAAGTTTTGGCACATAAACGCGATCGCCAAAATGGAAAGCTATATACCAGTTTTACGACAGCGGTGCAGACATATTTAAGGCATCGACAAGTCTCTTTAATAGCTATGCTTTAAAAGCATAATTACATCGGCAAGCATGAAATTACATCGAATTGTAAAAACATCGCCGACCCTTTCTAATTAGGTTTCCGCCCATAAAGAACCATGTTCATTCAATTAACCGCAAACTTTCCTGCTTTTCTCGTTTATTCAGGACATATGGAAATAATAGCTTTCATCATTAAAATCCCGACCGGAACGAAAAACTCTGCACCAGGCGAAGACCACAGTAGCAGTTGCCTGAAAATTCGATCGAATCCTTTGTCCTGTTTTCTTCTATCCTAACCTTTCCTCACTTCTCTTCTTATTTTACTTTTTTTGGGAGCAGCCGGGTTATAAAAATTGTTTTGATCAGGACTATATGAATATTAGTTCAATACTACGAAAGCATAGTTACGAGAAGAAAAAAAAACTATGCAAATGAGAATATGATGCAGTTAAGACGGGTTTAAAATGGCATTCAAAGGACTCTTCTTACTACAAAATCAGTTGGAAATGGAGAATTTAGTACCCATATTTTACAAGGAGAGGTCGTCCTGTCAGCGGCTACGCGTATCGAACCAATTGAATGGTTCTGTGACTATGAACAACATATTCCAAATTCCATTGTGCACATCGAAAACTGGTGTCCGCGGCCGAATCAACTTCATATAAACGAAGGGATGCAACCAAGTTAATTTGGCACAGTCTTGCAGTGATCGGATAGCTACAAAACTGGTGAACTATGAACATGCATCAAATGGTAAATTTGCTTCACATTTGCGCAACATTCAAACGCCATTTTCTGGGAAAAGGCACTGTTTTATATCACCAAAAATGTCGCGCAGCCGCAGACGGGACGACCGTTTCTTTTATATGCATCACGTGTCATGTGAAAGTGAATTCCATACCTAGGTAGCGCACCATTAAGATTTACGGCCACAGTTACAAAGCGTGGAAAATGAATGGCGTAACTCGTGTTTTTCTGGTTTCATTTGGCACTCAGGTTATCATATATCGCAAATAAAAATTGCAGCTAACGTGATAAAACCGAAAGGAAAAAATAGAATTATTCTATGCTTAGTACATCGATTGAAATAAAGCTTCTACTTGAACATGATAATGGTAACCAAGCAACAAGACGAAATAAAAAATATTATTAACCAGTAGGGCAGCGCGGTTATTAAAGTCAATTCTGATATGCAATTACGGGTCATGTGATACAATGCACTAATAACTCGGAAGATATCAGTCGTCTTAACGATATAAATCATTATCAAGAGAAAGAAAACAAACTTTGTTGCAAAGCTGACTTGCTGGTAGACCGCTACACGAACTGTGTGTGACGTTCCCTCCGACTCAGTATTAAGAATTGCCTTTCCATTTTATTCAGAACTCGTTTTAAAGTTCGAGGATTGATATTTTCTCAATATGGACAAAATTCAGACCCGAGTAGCTGACGTCACTTTTTTCTAAGTTATTTACCTCTCTTAATCTTACAAACAGGCCGAAAGATGTATACTCTTCATTGCCTAGTGCGCAGATAGACAGACAGAAAGACAGACAGACAGACAGACGAAAGGACGTGGACAAACAATAATCCCGGGCTGACAAAGATTTTTGTCTGCCGGGCAATATACGATTACGAGTATTTCAAGTACGTAAACTATTAATTATCTTATTAATGCTGAAAGATATTGATGTTACCGGAAAGCAATATGGGTTCAAGCTCCCTAATTTTGAGTGATAATAAATTATTTTGATGTATCGTCTTGTTTGTTTGTTCTATCAATATGCTAATTTCGGCGATTTTCAATTGAGATTAATTGTCATACACGATACTTTTCCATGACATACTGTGCAGATTGTGATACAATCCTAAGAATTTGAATTTTCCATTACCTTATATTGAACAAGTTCAGCACAGTTAAAACTGTAACTTATTTTATCGTTTCGAAGTTGATACAAAATGCAACCAGCGGTCTGGAAGGCTGTGGTATGGAGAATGTAATAATTTTCTGGGACGGTAGATCGAGGTTCCAAAACAAGTATCGGCACCCTCCAGACAGTGAACTTACTGCCAAAATTGAGCTTATAGCCTCATTAAAGTATATTCATTATAATGTCAAATGTTGGTGCTAATTTCGACCGGAAACAAAACTTTAATTAGGTTACGCTCATTTTTCCCAGAGAGTAAAGCAAGCAACCGTACGTTGCATTTAATTGAGCTTTAAACTCCTCTTTTACATCGCAGGCGCAATTGTCTGTTTCAAATACAGACCATGTTCGATCATTTTTCTCTCTACTGTGTAATGAGTAAGAGATAATCTCTAAGTACAAGGTCGCGTGTGTGTTACACAAGAACGAGTTTAGTTGTGCGTTAAACTATTTGACATTTTTAAACATTTTATAATAATAAATTTTCAATTTCTCTTGGGAAGGAGGGTTCAACGCAGACAAAGTGTTATTGTTGAACTTATTGTGCTGTTAATGGACAAAGTTTATTTTTCAGGAACAAGGCTGATGTCAATGAAACAACAAGCTGTCATATATCTTTTCATGTAGTGAATTTCATGGCATTGCAAGTGACCAATGCAAATTTAGATGTTTAGGCGACATTGCTACATGACATAGCTATGTATGTATGTATGTATGTATGTATGTATGTATGTATGTATGTATTTGTTTGTTTATTTATAAATCTATCCATCTATCTATCCATCTATCTTTCTATCTACCTATCTATCTTTCTATCTATCTATCTACTATCTATCTGTCTGTCTATATATCAATCTATCTATCTATCTATCTATCGAATGCGAACACGCCCTGCTTAGTAGAGTAGATTGGCATTTGCTTAGTACGACACGTAAGGCTGGATGCGTCAGGTAGTCAATAAATCGATCGATCAATCAAGCAATCGATCAAATTTGTTACTCTGCCTAGCAAATATTACGTCACGGTATAATTTATATTTATACATAGATAAAATTAATGGGAAATGGATTTCCAAACACCGGACGACCTCACTTTGTTTTTCTCACTAGTCTCCCCGCGCAACTTTCCCACAAGAGGTTAACTGTGCTGTATATCAAATATATTACCTTGTTCTTATCTGTTTATTGTCATTTATTACCTTTCCTTACCAACGGCACCTAGTATGTAACTTACGGTTTGCATTATGAATTTTTGTATCGGTGTGCACGCCGCGACGCAATGTACATAAAAATAAAACCATATTTGTTCATTGCGATGAAGAATAATTGGATACCAAAATGTCTTTGAAATAAATTACATTGTTGAGCAGGCTACATCGTCTGCTTGAGGGGAGGTCATAGTAGCGTCATAGCAAATGAAGATTAAAGAGATATCATATTAATGAGATGTTACACAGCAATACAATGTCCATCTGCGCCATTTTTATTTATTGCGTCTTGGACCGATGATTGATCTTGATTTCTGTTTTCAACAGGAATTAATGCGTCATAAAGTTGGATCACTTTCGCCGACGCGATTTGGTGCTTGCAACATTTTATGCGAAGAAAATAACCGGCGAGAATAATTTGTTTGCACGCAAAAATCAAGCCCGACCTTTCCACATAATTCACTTGCGAGTGATGGCTAATAAAGTAGTTTGCGATTACTTGTATGGAACAGAACGTTATTGGCTCATAATTTCAACTTATAAACTTTACTGACTGCCCTCACCTTGCACATTGCTGAGCCCACAAAAGATTGTTTTTACCTGTGAAAAGTCAATGTCATAAGTTTTTGTCATTGCAGTGATCATGCCATATTGCCATTTCTATTTGTGACATCAATGAGGGACATTGTGTTTTTCCGACTTAAGACGTAACAGTCACTATAGGTACCTAATAGCGTATCAATAAAATGACACGACAGATATAGCGAAGCTTCAAAAATTGACTTTTTATTGCATGCAACTTTTGGTATTTAGTTACCATATTCTATCTTCGAATTGAGTGGTATGGATTAAGCATAGACAGTAACCATCTCTACTCTCTATGATGGAAGGCAACTCAAAACAGTGATGTGTGATAGAAATAACTTGTTAACGTTGTTGAATAATAGTTAGTGAAGCCCCTACTGTCTATGGTTTAATCAATAGTGTTTCATCTCAGTCACGTGTATTAAGTTGTCTGTTTAAAAGTTTTGATCAATGTTAATGCGCATATAAAAATCTCGGCATATGCCTAAGCCTGGAATTACGTATCGTTACAAAATAGTTTCCCCCCCCATTGTTCGTGATCTGCCTGCATGTCTTCCTTGCGTGTGATTGTAGCTTTCCAGAAGATGTCCCGCAAGTTTTGCTCCTTTCAAATGCTATCATAGGACTGTCTTAAGATATCAAAAACCTTGGCTTATGTTTGATCGCACCTTTTTATAATGCCAAAACATATATTTGTGATCTCGCTTTTTTTGTATAGTTAGGCGACAAAATTGACTTATTTCATGCATTTCATACTGTCGCTACATGTGTGTAAGGACGACAATGTGCTTAGGAAGTGTTGTTTGTATGACACAACCATCTCGATATAAACGTTAACTAGAACATGTTGCTATTCTTCGTGTGGTTTCCATGTCGAGTTTTCCATTCAAAACATATATCTGACTTGATATAATTACATTCGACATGAAACCTTTTGTGTGTATAGAGAAAGAATTGTCAATCAAGGAAACATATGGAGATTTCTGAAAGAAGAGTTAACTTATATCAATATGATAAGGAAAAATAAGGATATTGAAGAACTTGTGGTTTTTTTCTTGTGAGATAATACAAGTAGTAGATGACAACAGAATCTTTAAATAAGTGAAATAATAATATGTAATATGGAGAAAATTGAGTTTGAAAGGTAATTCATGTTGATGACGTATTGATGACGAATAAAACTTTTTATTTTAAAGGAAATAAAATTATATTCGACAATGTTTTCTTATTCCTCTTAAATATGACTAAAGTATAAATCTATTCAATAATACAGACTCAAATAAAAAGTAGTTTTTCCGGTACAAAATGTATTCTTTGCGGACAATTTAACATTTGAAAATGGCATCCATTTAGCGAGCGGTACTATTGTGGTAAAGATAAATGACCATATATCTTGCCTTCAGGCAAAGCAATTCTTCTCGAGGAAGGCATCTTAGGGCATCACTCATCATTATATACTGAGCTGGCAAATCATGAAGAGAATGATGAGATATGAATTTTACTTAATCTCGATAATTGAATATAAGTCATCACCATTTGTAGTTAGGGTTTTTCTTTAGCCGGTGGAATTTTATTACGATTCGACACTTTCAAAATTTTAAGTTTGCGTTGTAGAGAGTAACATTTTATGACTTATTGCTCGAAGCTAATCAGCAAAACGAGCTGAAAATGCTATTTGTTGTAGCAGAAAAGTAATACAGTTGCATATATGGACATTCTCTGAGTTAAATAAGAGTTCATTTGAGGGACAGAGGCTGTAATCTGACAAAAATTGTTGTTGTTCTTCTATTATGTATGGCTCGGGAAACACATAAATTTTCTTGTTTTTATTTGTTCGCTGAAGTATGCTGAAATATAAAGAATTTGCCTTCAAAACATGACGAATTGTGTACAATATGTTAGAGTTGACGGGTGAATTATGGTCAGGACTGAAATTCAACCAATATAACGTTGGATGTGGTACACAGATAGACTGTAGAACAGGGGGCATTCAGGCACGAATTTTGGAGTAGAAGACACTGAAGTCGACAGAATGAAGGAATTTCTTCCAAAGCTAGGTTATCTCTTATCTTTATTACACAACACACACCTGCAGAGAGTGTGATGTTGTGCAGCTAACTTGCTGCGCTTAGCTGGTCCTGCTGCAGAAGAAATCGGTTTAGTATCTTTGATATCACCGTCACTTATCATAGAGTCACTTTTGGAAACCTCTGTTTAGAGTTTTTGTCCTGCAAAATGCGATAGAGA
Organism: Ptychodera flava; assembly: GCA_001465055.1. Lineage (NCBI taxonomy): Eukaryota > Metazoa > Hemichordata > Enteropneusta > Ptychoderidae > Ptychodera > Ptychodera flava. Next base: position 495,300 of record LD347184.1, on the reverse strand, counting down.
AAATATGCTGTTTCTAGTAGGCTAATATTAAATGTACACATCATGAATGGCCGGTAGGTTGGGAATGGTTACGCATATAAAATTCACATCAGGTATTTAAGTTTTAAGTTGAAGATGTCTAGTTGACTTAGCAGGTAAATTTATCTGCTATGCAGAAGAATGGTACCAGTCTGGTAGACTTCTATTGTCAGTAGTTCCTTTTTTCTCCGTGTGTCATGTTATTTTATCAATCAACTTGATCTTCCATTCATCTCATTTAAGAATCAAATTTTCCTTGAACACAACACGACAGATTCTTAACTCGGCATTTGTTATGAAAACTCAAGAAAATTATACAAAATAAGTGTACAGATCCGACACTGCCGACAAGTTGAGATAAGCGCTGGAGCATGAACACGCTAAAGTTCTAGTTAAATTTGGAAATTTTATGATAAAAAAGCCAAAAATGTGAATTAAAAACAATCCAAAAATACAAAAGGAAAAACAACGAGGACAATAGAATTATTCGATAAAAAGGCAGATTATGTGATCTGGCAGGGGTACCTTCTGCACTAGTTTTACTACAGAGATCAGAAACAGACGGATAAGAAGAGCATATGTATGTAAGCTGGTCGTCGGAACTTCTAGAAGCACGACTTCCATCGCTCGTGTGTGAAGTAAATCAGATGCCGTGAACAGTATTGGCTGTAATCACATTCCGCGAGATGAATTCAATAACCAATGCAAACACACTCACACAATTAGTCACGCCTGGATGAGTATTTGCCGGTTTTTTCCCCTAGCTTAATATTGATTGATTAGTTTGTAATGAGCCAAACCATGGGATTTGTTATTCATGGCTGCCTCCATGTTTACCTTTGGCTAATATGAGCCTTCTGTTAGAGTTTTCTCATTCGTGACTGTTTCGCAAATGCGTCAAACACGCATCGTCGATGAAGGACTATCGGGTCAACGAGCCCTCTTACTTCACCCCCACCGACAAAGTGAAGAGGGAAGCTCGCGAAACTTTTATTTGGCTGTCGTTTTCGTGTTTCTCGAGAACTCGATCAGATCGTACAAGTGCTAGCAATTCACAATTACCAAAGTCATATTCCCGCGGTAAATCTACTCTGCTGATTGTAATAAGTCCATTCTTATAAGATAGTTCTTACAAATTGCAAGATAACTGTAAAAGATACTGTAAGATAGTTATTTTATCACCACAGAATAATTATAAGTAAAAAGTATTCTGTGAGGCAGTTATGGAGCGTAATCCATGCCAAATTAACACCTCTATTTTCTGATACACCATCATTACTTGTTGATGCCTGACCGACATTTCCTCATGGATGACCATCTTTTTTACTGAAGTCAGACAAACTTATGCCAACTTTGTTACAACGCAATACATTTCTTTTGCCGGCACAGAACGCCCTTTCTCATTGGTTGGTGTTATGCCTCATAATGAGACCTACATCATGGCATGGAACTGTTCTCTGACGGGAATGAATTAGACAATGATCTCTACAATGAGGAATAATAAGGAGTATAGTGACAATAAGGAAAGGTTGAAGACTTAACAATTAGGTGCGAGTGTTTATGGGTATTATTACGTTTGGCGTTTGTGTGGCGATCGTGTTGCTGGACTCGTCTATACATAGCCCAGCGCGACCTGCAACAGCTATATACCAGGTGTTAAAGAGTCTTACCGACCGTTTGAAGTGACAAAGACAAGTTAGAGACAACTATATCTCTTTGTGTATGAAATTGATTTCCAAAAGACCAGTTAGAGACACACATTATTGTAAATGGATTAACATTGTACCAGCGATAAATGATAATTGTGAAATGTATAATATGTCACACCTTTCTGACGAACAATGTGCCCGTCTTTACTGTTTTCTACAAAACACATGTACATTCAAATACAAACTAGTACGAGAGAGAGGCAGTTGTTCTGTATATCTGTTTTACTGAGGTTTTTTAGTCAGGCACAAAGTGAAGTCCAGACTTAAACTTTAGCTCAAATTTTCCTCAATGAAAATTTCAACCATTCTCTCACTAAATCAAGATAAAAAAGTCAGTGGTCACAGTGCAAAGTTTGGTACCAGAGAAAAAAATTACCTAACATTTAACGACATTTGAAATTATTTGAAAATGGACGCAATCCCTTAAAACAAAGTTTTCGATCTGTAGAAAACTAAGACGGTGAAAATTTTCTTATTCAATGAGCTTAAGATGAACCCCACAAGTGTTAGATAAGAAAAGAATTGTAAAAATTTGAGAGTTTGAACATCTGTCTCCTGAGCACATTCTACCTTAAGTAAACGTCAACCGATAACCTCCCTTAAAAAAGCTAGTCACCAAGAATAGAGCGGTACGTCCAGGAGAACATGTAGAAAATCCGCCAGAAAGAATGTGGATATGCATATAAAAACACGGTTTTGGGGAATTAGAAAAATGTTAACCGTGCTGAAAAAGACGGTCACGTACCAGAAAATGAAAATGCTAATCTTGCCTAGATTACACGTCTTGAATCAATTCTATAGATTTTGTGTTTTAAAATATTTCGATAACATTTACTCTTATCAATTTTCTAATCCCGCAACTTTACATAATAGGCATGTATCATTTTAGGCTGAAACAATAGGTGTACACAATTTTGAAACGGTAAACGACTGCGCATGCGTTATAGCGATTAATTTGTATCGATAGTAGCGTTTCCACTCTGAGATTTTTCCTTAATGTATTGGATTAAGACCATGAGTAAATTAAAGCCGAAATATGTTTGGAATCCGGTCGTCTAAGGAATATTGGAATTTCGCACGCGACCATTTGTATATGCATTCAGCCGGTGAATTTACCGCTAAATATTGCTCACAACGGTTTATTATCTGATTATCTCAAACCAGATTTTATCACAAAGCTAAATATTTCTTTTAAAGGCGAAATTACCTTCAACATCAGCACTTGAAAAGCGGCGCGATATGATACATATTCCAAGCTGTGCGAGGGAATAATTAAAAAAAGATATGTAGATTACTCAGAGAAATGTAACAATTATGGGACTATTGTTGTGTCAATGACCTCGACGCCGTCACGTGAACTTCAACCTATTTCAGCCGTTTTCCCTTCCGCTTATCTTGCAGTACTTGTTCCGCGTGTTCTATTTTAGGAGAAGCAATTATTGGCTCAGGAGCGATTTAAACTTCCTGACCAGGGGCGTTTAGTTCACTTAAACAACTTTCTGGATAAGCCAGTACGCCAGGTTGAGTTAATGTTTGGTATTTGCTCGTGAGTTGTATGTTGGAACTTCAAAACCAAATTAACTTATTTAATGTGTATTAAATTTATTTATTCTGTCGAATAAGTAACTTATTTTTTAATGGAGGGGTGATTCCAGGAGACATAGTAGGTTAAAAATGGGCAGTATTTGTAAAAATGATGGTAAAAAACGAATGTCAACTGCAAGAAGAACGTGAAAGAAAGAGTGTTTATCTTAGCCTTGATATGAATAATGTTGTAACGCCATACCTATTGTACGCTTGGGTATGTGGGCAATTTGACCAAAATATCAGGCTGTCATACAGTCTTGTCTAGTCTTTTCCTCTATTTCAAGAAAAATCGCCGAGTGTGTATTACGTAAACGGACCTTTTCGAGTCAAGAAAGTCACGCGTTAATATCTCAAGCTGTGTCACACGGAGAGAATGCTTACACCTTGCATAAATCATTTGAAATTTTCATGCTTAATCCATCAATACAATGAAAAAAGACTTCCTTTATCGCCCTCAAAGTTCAAAATCCCTATTATGAAACAGTACGTGGTTTAGGTAAATATTGTTCTTAGTGTCTGCGTTTTCTGCGGTTGGTGTAAAAGGCAATTTGCATGATCTGCTCAGAAGCTAATCATGATGATAATTGTCGCCAATCTGATATCTGTTTCGGTGATTTAAATCCTATGAACTGTTTGACGGTCTGTCACTCGCCGTCACTCGCAATAAGTGGAAGTGAATTATTGATGCACAACTGAAAACATTTAAGGTAGAACGCGCCTCGGGGACAGCTATTCGGACTCTCAAACTTTTTAAATTCTTTTCTGATCTACCACTTGTGGGGGTTCGTTTTAAAGCTCTTGGCGTAAGAAAACTTTTCACCTGCTTAGTTTTTCGAAAATCGAAAATTTTATTTTTTCTCCAATAGAGTTAACACAGGGATGGCGGCCATTTTTAATTTCAAATATCGGTAAATCTCGACTAATTTGTTTCTCTAGTTCCAAAATTTGCACGGTGACCCCGATTTTTATTCTTGATTTTGAAAGAGATTGGTTGAAATATTCTTTGAGGAAAGTTTGAGCAAAAGTTTCAGTCTTTCAGTTTCTATCTGCATACTACCTTAAGTTTCAAAGAACATGATAGGACTATGTTTCCAGGTAATCGCGTCTAACCATCACTCCAATCCATCATCTGGCAAAAGACCATTGCGACCCTGACTATATAAGTTCTTTCAATCATAGACGGCGTCGTCGCAAGTTTCTATCGGAAATACCCGACACAATCGATTTTACCGTTACTCAAGTTTAAAGGCTTTCCATGTGTGGGACTCAATTTACAGTATCTCTGGGCGAAAATCGATACATCCTTTTAAGTTGAAGCAAGTCTAGATTTCATGACCTGGTTTCACACTATCAAGTGCCTACTCGATCGCTTTACTTACTGTTACCATTGCAGGCGCTATTGGAGGGTGATGAAATGATCTTAGTTTTTGCTAAAGATCGTCAGGTGCCACTCAATCTCGAAACCGATGAGACGAGCATTGAAAATCTGCAATAGGTTAGCTACTGACAAGTCAATTTAATTACACGTTTCAGACAACGACAGTTTGAAATTTCTCATTTTGAAAATATACACGAAACTTTCACTCCTTATTCTATTCTGCAAAGACTACCTGTAGGATAGGTAACGGTATAGCGTTTTTAGAATTAGTCTAGTATATGAAAATGCTCTAGCATTTGCCAGCCCAGCTATTGCGTGGGATGAACGTGTTGAAGTGCAAGAGATGTCCATTTCGTGTTGCTAAGTGCATGACATTAACATCAAAGTTTACGTTATCCCTCAGAAAGTTTTGTTTCTTTGATAAGCAGACCCTAATTTATTCACCAACAAAGTTTTGTGGTAAAGTGCCGACTACACTCATGGTTTCTGCATGTATTTTATCACTAAAATGGCTTTACAACTGCATTAATGGTGCGATCTGAAGGATATAATAGATAATTGAAAGTTACTAATTACATAACAAAGATTAATAAAGACGCCACAATTTGTTTGCATTAATGAAAGTCTAACCAGGTTAATTATAAATTATATGACAAGTTTCTCCTATTCATCATCGTTTTCATTTTGATCAGAAAAACAAAGGCAGCAAACAACAAAGAAAAACAAAGGCGCTAACAAAGGCAGCAATGGCCTTCACAAGACAATTTATTATGTGTAGATAGGACAAACAAATTATCAGTCAAATGGTCTTCGGTACATTTAATCAATTACAACAGCACTATTGCTTCGCATCTAGATAAGTTTGTCATAGTCCTTCATGGGCAGTTAGATCACAGGGTAATATATCTCAAGGACATTTGGACCAAGACCCGCTGGCAAACCACTGTAACTGACCAGGAAATTTATCTTATAAGAATATCATGGGAGCGTCTGGCCTTGCGGTTCCTCTACGACATTTAAGTATCAATTAATCATCTTGGCTATCAGATAGAAGAATTTATGTAATGGCTACAAAGATAATTCGCTTTGAGATTATTTGTTGTATATCATATGAACAGAACAATTTTTTTCTCAAAAGGAGTGAACACTTCTTAACTGGAGTTTAAAGAATGTAAATTTGTCATAAATAGCTTTCAGTGTGGTTAAGACTGCGATAATATACAGATTAGAAATCATGCGTTCATCGTTGAATATGAGCCTCTCGCGGCTCCTATATATCTCTGAGCTTCTACATCAATACACTGCAAAAAGACAACTCCGCTCTTCCTCAGATTCTCGACTTTTCAGTATCCCAAGAGTTTTCACAAAGACTGCAGTTGGTGAGAGATCTTTCTCTTACATTGGCCTTACATTATGGAACAAACTTCCTTCTGACCTTCGCCACTCCAACTCCGCCCTTTCCTTCCGCCGTGCCCTCAAGACTTTTCTCTTTGAACATTAGTTTAACCTTTTTCGTTCGCCCAGTCTCCAGTCCCAGTGATTCAACATTTCCTCTTACATAGTGTACTTTGTCATTTTTGCGCCTCGAGCTCTGTTCTCAGAGATTAGGCACATTACAAGTATACTTTATTACAACTATTATTATTATTATTTTTATTATTTTTTTCTCCGGTTTAGGATAATGTTCGCCGAGAAAGAGAGAATTTTGAATTAATTTTTATCCTGGAGAAACGTAGGGCTGGACAATCTTTCTGCCTGTCAGTTTATGTGATCACCTGTTCCTCCATATCAACTACGACAAGGCCATTCACCCACCCACCCATCGATAAAGCCAGTGTATCTATGCATGTATTTACTCCTACAACCACGCCTAAACCGATTGTTGAATGCGCCTGTAAAGTTGGAAGTTGCGAAGAACCGACAAGTATTTCGATTGTGTAGATGTCAGTTTCCATGGAAACTTGGTCGTGGAGTTATAGCTATTATTCTGATTTAAAAACAAGCTAATCTGTTCACCTTGCATCGAATCAATTGCCCTAACGTAAATTGCCTATGAAATTGGAGGCTTTCCAATGTAAAACACCTCGATAATTTCTCTTTCAAGTGGTAAAATTGAATACATATTTGTTACCTGTTAATCGAAAGCGTAAATTGAGAATTACATTCAGTGATTGGAAAGTGATGAAATTTGGTATAGCTCTTGTATCGCCCATGTTGCTATGGTGATTTATAAATAGCATTACCTCAAATGGGAGGAGCTGAGGGGCTTAAATTTGAAATAAATTATTTAGATTGGTATATTTCCTATATGTGAGAAACAAGATTAAACTGTGGGTCCGTGGGTTTATTAAGTGTGTGATGTATTTTTTTCTGGTTCATAGACATTTCCGAAACATTACGAAATTACGTTTGCGCGATATGCGGAGTAGAATTCCTTCAAACATGTATTTAAAAGATATTGCTCGGCACTGGATTTCACAGTATAATACATAGTAATGTAATGTAATACCTTGAAAGTTTGGCACTCACCAAACGAAAAAAGGGCCATACATGACGAGGGTTTAAAAGTTGTTTCACATGTGTACTATCATTTCCTGGAAGATAACAATATAATGCTGAGCCATAATGCAGTTTTTGTTCACAACGAATTATGAGAATGGCAGGATTATGATTATGTTCTACTCCCACAATATTTAGTTTCGTCAGAAACAGTAGGCTGATAGTTCGGATACCAGGATAAAGTCTCCGACAAAGTTTTACAGTTTTAAAGATGATCGTCAGTAACCTTGTTTTTAGTAGTATGTTCTCGTCCGCGCGAGATCAAACGATATTTATCGGAGTGTGAAACGAACAAATAATCATTCGGCTCATAGTTCGGAGTGTATTACTGACGCCAACGATTTCCAAATTCAGTAATGATAAAGGAGATTCTCGAGGTTCTATGAGCCGTGAATTTTGATGCGTTTACTGTTGTTTTTTGTTCTGCTTGTGAAATACAATTCTACTTCCACAATTATGTCGAAATGTCGATAGTTTTGTTCTGTCGACACAACCTCTATGTGTGATGCCCACAGACATGTTAATGTTGATAAGGTAATGTTAGTTCGGACCAGCATTAACTTATAAACAGAGGCATTTCCTTTTGTAAACAATATGTATAGTCTTTGCTTTGTAACACTTTGTACTTTAGCTTGAAGAGGAAGAAGGAACATTTCATTATTCTTGTAAATTTCCGGAACAAAATTGCGAACGATTATCAACGTCACAGCTATTGTCCTTTAAAGCAACCAAAAGTTCTCTCTCCTCAACGGCTGATAAAAAGTAATCGACGCGAAGAAACGTGGATCCACTTCGATAGAGTGGCAACGGGTATTGTTTAAGGCGTGAAGCGGTTACGTAACCCATCCATGTTCGCCTCGCCTCAGGTTGCTCTCGCCTCTCTTTTCCGAAGAGTGCCGACCATGAATCCTTCGGTAATTTTCGGATTTTCGCCAATTGTTAAGCGAAAGTATGTTCGGCAAAGTTTATGTTGTTGTTGTCGTGTGGTGCTGAGCAGAATTGACGTGCTGGCGTAAACGGGAGTGTTTTGAGCTTCAGGAAAATGAGTTTTACCGTTTTAAAAATTCCTCTCATATTTTTATGAATATATAATGAGTGTGTTTTGACCAAATTTGAAAGTCTTTTATCGATACTGTCTGGTTTTACTCAATGGTTTACGATCAGTCATACCCTCTTTTACACGTGCGTCAAGGAAGGACATGTTTATGAAACTGCTGGCGTGTTATGTTTTGATTGGCGTGAAGCAGTGTTTCTGGCCTGAGAGCTCACAAAGTAACTATTGTTGCTACGCGACTGGCAGTACGATGCCATCTCGTCGTATTTTTCGCATAATCTCGTGTAATTATCAACCACAAACAAAGCCTCCAAAAAGTTTAACACCTTTGGAGCTCATTTTAATATGAAAAGCCAATAGTCTACCGAGACGACCATGGAACAAAAGGCATGCAAGCGTTGCGACTCTGGCTATGTTCCTCTGTGGTTGCATGGAGGAGAAAAAAGGTCGATATGAAGTAAGATTATATTACACATATACTGAAGTCCGCGGAATTGTTTAATGTAGAATAATCTAATAGAAAAAACTCCTGAAAGGTGCGGAGTTGATGTCTTTAGATTGTCTCGTTAATAGATAGAAGGCGTAGAATCTACGCCAGTTCTTGTCTAACAAGCAAAAAGGATTTGTCTCAGCGTTTTCACGGTGTACTCATTATATGGAGTGGATGGTGGCATTTAGAAGTATTACACCGGCGTAGCTTTAGTGGCATTAGGGAAACGACATTTAGGGACGATGCTAGTGTGTTTTATCAAGCTATTATGGATTCGCCGCCTGTATTGGGCAATTCTATTTTCCTCGTTAGCAGTTAATCAACAGTGAACCGCACGTAGTTGTCAACGTGGCGCACAGATATGGCGGCTTTGCTTGCAGCGTTCAGTGACTAAGGGAAGTTTCACTCATTATGTTTGGGGGTGGAACGAAGGCAATCAGGGGTGGTCAATCTCGTAGAATGAGACCCTTCCAAGATTCCCCCTCTTAAACGGAACTCTTCCTCGCCCACAATTATAAACAGTGACTAAAATTTGACTGTTTGAAATATTACTTTGATAAATGTGCCATTTTTGATACATACATTTACATATATTCGGACTGATTTAAGTAGACAGACACCCATTTATTTTATGGAATTCTTGTCAGCAAAAAAATTGAAACATACACAACTAAAACAGTCAAACTTGCAAAATATGTATGTGATTGATCTCTGTTTTGAGTATTGTAAAACTAAGTTATAACACAATTTAGCAGGATTTACTCTTCTAGCAATACTGTTTTCAAAATGAATATCGCAGTAATTGAGTGAATAAAACGTGTACATTTTGTTAGTCAAGCAGTTGCTTTATAAGATATTATAGAAAAGTGTTGAAAATACCTGCCAGGTATATTAAGCTAATCAGCATAACTTTAACTACTTTTGAAGCTCCCCAGCTTAACATAGCAAAGTAAAAAGTGCCAGTCGTACCTGTAACATTCACATGAGATCTTTATTCGGATGTGTTTGTATATTCGGATGTGTTTGTATACGTAGCTGCACACACAATAACAAATTTTTGGAATTTTGAACCACAATGTAATGGGTTTAGTGCGGGGTGACAATTTAGATTATAAAAGTGTGAAGGCCGGGTTTCTTTGCGAATAACTGTTAGGACATCATAGCTTGAAGCTACTGAAGTTTTAACATAGTTTCTGTGAAATATGTGAAGCAGTCACAGCATCATACAAGTGAAATATTTCTAACTCTGTCTTAAAATTGTCTTAATTGCACAAATAGGCTTTTCATTTGTTATTTGTCATCTCTTTTGCATATCGAACACATCATATGTATCGAACTAATAAGATGTACTGTATGTACTGAAGAATATACATTGTTTCTTCTTTCATTGATTTCAATTGCCGTAGGCATTTGTCAAGTATAAAGGGCGAGACATAGCGAAAAAGGGGAAATGAATAAATTCATATAACATAAAAATCACTACCAGTCTGTAAAGTATGTCACTCTCCTTCAGCTGTCGACGATTATGTAACGACGATTCTGGATTATGTAAATATGTTTAACAATACTGTAATCAACACATTGAGACTTTGTGTTCATTCCAAAATATTACAATACATAAAATATGACCTTCTTCCGAGACAAGTTTGCAGAACATGACCGTCCCTCAGGAGTAGGTTGTGAAACCGATCTTCCCCGAAGTCCTGTCCACTCCTTCGAAATATCGGGAATGTCCCTTAACTCAAAACTCAGTGCGGCTTAACCTTAACTAGGGCCCTTGTCAGACGCAGACTTCATGCACCAGACATTATCAGCATTATTGGGGGAGATTAGTTTTTGTATAAGCTCCGTTTCAAGCCTGTCTTTCCTCGGCTCCCCGCACACGAAAGCGGACACCGTTACGGATTAGGAGTCGAGAAAGTCCACTTCGATGGATTAGCAACCCCTCCTCTGCTAATCAAAGTAAGAAGCCGATGTCAGATTCTGACTCCCACACATTAAAGATAAAAACACACGCCCAAAAGAGATCGTCATTTTCTTCATTTTCTAAATGCGTTCTCACTTCAGCCTCCTTCTTTCAGAAGATACCTTTATATTCTCAGGCGCGTTTAAGAGTCTTATCCGGAGATGCGCCATTTCCATGATGAGTTAAGAATGTCATTCCTGAGTTAAAGGTATACAACGCAGATTCCACGACGCTCTCGAATTCTGCAAGCATTGTGAAGACTTGAAGACTTGAATGGAATTATCTGATTTTACAGAAGCAGCCCCGACGCTCAAACAGCAGAAACGCAGCTGTCAAAAATCCGTCAGGCATGTCAATCGTGGGTCAATTGCTTTCAATCACTAAAAGTAGCTACCGGCAACTCTGCCGAGTAGAGCGTATCTATCTCGCATGTTATTAAAAAAGGAGAGTTTTCTGACCGCGATAAGACAAAGTGCGGGGATAGGCTGTAGGTAATTTTTTTTATTTCAGAGTTGGAACGTTGCCCCTGTGGTGTTCTCATGGCTAAAGCTAGTCTCTTTGAAATATAAGCCCAAACGATTCATTTTAGAACAATCCAACCGAGACTCTGAAAATTGCTTTCAAGGTTGGCTTGACTACCACAGTTTGTCGCTGCATTATTGCTTAAGCAGTATCCTATCAACTGACTCTTTTTCCTTGAACGCTACAGGGCTTATTGGCTATTTGCTCGCTTTCCCTATGGGTACCGCGCGTAACCGGCCAAGGGCTACACCGTCACGTCTAAACTCACATTCGATTTCAAATCACAAGAAGCGGTTCGTTTCGAGTGCAACCTAAACGAAAGGTCACCGGTCGAACTCAACAAGAACTGAAAATGAAAGGACAACAGATGTTCCTGATAACCTCGTTGCCATTTTATTCAAGTGTCATTAGGTTTTGGTTGTAGTCCGTGAAAAGTATTTCAACTCACAATATCCCGTATTCCCATAGGCCAAGTGTGTGGATGACAAGCTTTGTCATCGATTATTAGTATATTGACTTCTTGACTTTTCTAAATTATATAAGTGGAAAATACCTCCTAATGACTTACGAGATCGTTCAACAAAAGGATACGCATTATGTTTAATCGAACAAGTATACCACAATTCGAGGAATTCCACAAACTATTGTAAAATGTATCGTAAATTCCCCTTTTGTGTAGGACATGTGAGTTTCGGCATGCTTTTAACCTTTTCTTCTTCTTTCGAGGCATTAAGCAGCTTAAAGACGTTGGCACCGAGCTAAATGCATTATTCTTCGCAAAACGTGACGAGTGTCTTTGGCGAATTTTGCAAATGCTATGTGAGAAGTTTTCATTCTTGTGTTGTATTTATCCAAACCAAGATAATGACATTCGAAATATACTTGGTAGCTAAAACTTCTAACAATGCATGGGAAACCTATTTTTCCTCGGAATTAAATGCATATAATGTCATAATCTGCCAGGACCATTACTGTAAAGCAGGGAGGGGATGAAAAACCTGCAAACAGTTGTTTGGTGAACGGCCTAACGATAAAATGCACTTCGTTTGAATGGCGGCTAAAATCCAAAATTCACTGGAAAACACCTGTGCCAGATAATCCACAGAAATCGCATTAAATACAGGTATTTGTTCTTGAAACAAAAATATGTTTGCTATATCTGAGGTGAAACGTCAAACACTCCAGCTGAACCGTATACCACTGGAATCACTCGCTATAGAGAGAGAGAGAGAGAGAGAGAGAGAGAGAGAGAGAGAGAGAGGGAGAGAGAGAGAGAGAGCGCGCGCGTTCGCTTCTGTCATTCCACAATAACACCGATCTTTGAATTACCATTTTGACAGAACGAACTTATTCTGTAGACAGGTACTGATGGGTAATTTAGTCTCTGCGTTACTAGGTCTCGTTTTACCTAAAGTAATTAAATTCGATGTTGCACCCGTTTAAAAGTTGAGTAATTTCATTGAAAGCTTTTTTTACTGTTACCTTGGTGTATACGTATTTACGTAATATGGACAGCAAATATTAATGACGCAGAGAGAGTCGATACAATGATAGAAGGCGGACAGCATTTATATCGTAATTGAATTTTAAGGAAAAATTGGAGAAAAAAAGACAAACATTAGCCATATCAGTGATAAATAATAAGCTTTTAATTCCCTTTCCATGAACCTTGAGAAAATTTTTGTTAATATCATTATAATTAGCGGCAACTGCAGCTTTCAAATTCCAAAGGTCTGTCAGCAGTATCTTTAATTTCCGCATGTCTCATTATTTTGTTGTATTTATACAGTGCATTTTGTTGTTCTTCTTACCAAAGGTATGTCAAAAGGCTTAGCATTTGACTTGTCGACAGCCCTGGCAACTGAAGTTAGGTGTGAACTAGAGACCTTTTTCTCAACTATACATTACATTGAATACTGAACATAATATGATGAATTGACAAAGTTGATACTTTGTATATTTTAGGGTTATTCACAAAATACGGCCCTGTATGGACGAGGGCTCAGTGAGTGACGTATTGGACGAGATGAAGGCGAGTCCAATACGTCACTCACTGAGCCCTCGTCCATACAGGGCCGTATTTTGTGTATAACCCTATTATTATACACTTCCCTCCATTAATCGTCCGTATAAACTAATTCTGTGGTAAATTTTGAGGGATGTGGCAAGCGCGATATGAGTGGAACGCGCGCGATTGTTGAAATAAAATTGCTACAAACCCCAAACAGGCGCGTCGCGCGTCTCCCGTATTCGGGACTCCGCATACTATACAAAATACGGAAAGTTATTGGACGGTCAAACTCCCACAGGTTACGGCAGTAGATGTATAATAATGCAACGTATATTGCGCCTCTGGTATAGATATTTGAACTCTAAAACTTTACAATTGTTTTCTAATCTGCAACTTATGGGGGCTCGTTTTAAAGCTCTTGGTGTAAGAAAATTTTTCACCGTCTTAGTTTTTCGAAAATCGAAAGTTTCATTTTTCTCCAAAGCGTTAACACAGGGATGGCGGCTATTTTGAATTTCAAATATTGGTAAATAATATGACATTATTACATATGTTTCCCCCTGTTTATTTTATCGAGAAAACAAAGGAACTAAAAACACAAGCGAACACATTTTAAATAGTATACGCGACACACATTGAAAGACAAGGATCACGCGCTGTTCTATTCATTTGTATGCAGGTATGGAATAATGTTTTTGGTATTTGCACTGCAGTGCAAATACCGGTTGTACGCGCGCGCTTCGATGCAAGTAAACTGTGGTACATATGTAATAATGGGTAATTTGTTTCTCCAGTACCAAAATTTGCAAGGTGACCCCCACTTTGTATTCTTATTTTTGTAAGAGAACGGCTGAAAGCCGCCTTGGGAAAAGTTTGAGCGAAAATTTAAGTCGTTCATTTTCGATGGGCCATATTACCTTAATATGTAACAGGTCTGACCTGAGAGCGAGCTCAGCGTAGGGTATATCGTCATTGATGTTTTCAGGTAATAGCATGCTAATTTCTGTGTTTGATGCATGTTGCATATCTTGGCCATTGAGGTTGAATTGTTGTCAATTGTTTTCTAGAATAACATTTATAGCAATTTAACTCGGAAATGCCAAGTTCACTAACGAAAATTATTTAAAACTGGTAAATTATATGATTCCGATCAGTTTATTGTATTAAACAGGGGCGGGAACAGAGGCAGGGTAATGTAAAATACGTGCTTGATCCCGTCGTCGGTAGCTCCGAGTCTCAGCACACGATTTTTAATTCTCGCATGAGTTGACCGTTCGTTCTCGCGAGAGTAGGCTTGTTTCAAAATGGCGGCGCCTAGTGATGACCGAACCGGGCCTTCAAAAGTGATCGAAAATAGTCATTTTGAACCAAATTTCACACTTTCTTTGAAACAGAGAGATTCTTTTGTCGGAAATACACATTGTCGAGTGTGATTTGTGGTAGATGATATCTTTAATTTCACGCAATCCGTGTAAAAGTATTCAAAATGGCCGCCTCCATGGAAGTGCTCTCTTTTCAAACTCGTAGGTATATAGAGATTCCATTCTAAATTTCTTGTACACACGTTAGTATTAATGCTCGCTGTCGGCCGCTCTCGCTGCGCTCGCTAATATTGCATCAAAAGATACACATACGGTAACGGCTAATAGAATGAGTTACTGGCGACAATCGCTTTTCATCTATTTCATTTAGTTTTGGTGATTTGTACTCCAATGTCCGTGTCGTGTGCTTGAACTTGACTCCTTGATTCAATTCGGTTCTGCGACGACATCGCCAGTAACCAACAGAAATATAACCTTGGACGCTCACTGTCACTGTACATTTATATTTGAACACCAGAATCATTAGAGTTTTTAATTGAGGCGAGTGGGGTCGTTTTTTTCGATGAGCAACCTTGCACATACTTAATAGTGATGTGGAAAGTGATGTTTAGCATTTAAATTGAATAGTTGCGGGTCACTCGGCAGAAAGACTGCGTGTTGACAAATTAAAAGCCAAAGAGAAGATTCGAACAGTTGGAATAGCCAGTGGCTGCTCGGTGCAGTGTTTGATTGTGTTAATAAACATTTCAATGCATGAAAGTTAGATTCTAATGTGCCGATGGGTTTTGCTTAAAACAGAACGGTTTTCCCCCGTCTATTCAATATCCAAACCCGTCAGTTCGTAGAAACTGAGACGAAAATACCGACTCGCCTTCCCAACGGAGCCACGAATTCAGAAAGGAATCATCAGTGTAAATTTGCATATTTCATTCAACACAACCTTAAAACAAATCATATATGTAAGCTTCAATGGACAGTGGCTACTATACGTCCAAGAATAAAAGCAAGCCCCGCCCTTTACCGACAATACATCTTACCACAGAGTGATTTTGAAATATACCATTCAACGATAATCATCGTGCGCCATCAACTTGGTCGTCTGCCGAGCTGAGGGCTGAATATATCGTGTAGAAGAAAAAAAGTAAATTTAAACGCGAGTGACTCAGAAGCGAATCTCAGTAATTTTTTCTTAGAGCGCGAAAATGTTTCTGCATTAAAAGGAATATTGCTTGTCAAGTGTCATATGTACCCGACACTCGTACATGGTGCCAAAAATCAAAACAACACACTTGCTGATGTATTAATATTTTGCATTCAAAGATTCAACACGCTTCCCCGTAATTAGCGTTAGCTATGATGTGAACAAAATGACAGAACAGTGTAAATGGATAGCTTTATCTGACAGCATTATATAAGTACCTTATTCAAACCACTACCGTCATCCACAGTGAGCAGATTTTCGAAGTACAAAACACTTACAGGTAGAATATTAGTGTGTCAAGGAAGTCTTTGCTGTCCAACCTTAATCGGTTATACTCAAAACCTACATTGACGTGCGCTAATATGAAACTAATGAAACAGCAAGCCATACAGCGTTTGTGAGATTGAGAAACGTACAGAACCCAACAATGCAATTTGTTCAGAAAATAAAATTGCATAAAAAGAGACGTGTAAAAATTGATTACTGTAACGGGGTGTTGGTTTTTAGATTGTATCGCCATTTTATTGTACCACCAATCCTCGTCTTACAGAGCAAATCATGTAAGTTATAAAACTATTCATTAGCCGTATTTAAATAGACCTAGACAGTAACCAATCCTCGCTGTAAAGCATAAATGGAGATCTAGCCAGTAGTTATACCATGGTAGGCAATGGATGGAGTATTAGAGAATCTTTTTTTATTTATAATGTGAATTTTACTAAATGTCTCTTCCAACATTAGGCTACACATGCCCTATGATGGGTGATCAGTGGTACGTACTGACAAATTAACCTGTGAAAATAACACTTCGAAGCTGATGATTCGGCAGATTTCGAAACTCAAGAATTGATGACGGCACAGCCAATAGCATGCACGTGATCATGGTTGGCTAAATCAACCCAAAATGTATAGGTCTGTGCCAGTTTACTAATTAACATCACTCACACGTCATCAACGTAAGATCAACCAAGCCATCTTACTTCTACTCCTCACTCATTACGGCGCTCATATTGCTCTCGCATCTGACAACAGTCACGCCAAGTTCACTTGATTTATTACTTAATATACTCAACAGATTTATTCCTTGTTTTCAACATTTTAATAGCAGAATAAAAAATCGATAATCCAATTACGAAAATTCAATTAACCTTTCTTACCCCTTTGTCACAAGCTCTTAACTACTACATTTTATTATACATAACTTGATAAATGGATTAGAAGAATTCATATCCCACATTACAAACTATGGCACAACCTTGAAAAAGGAAGATTACATTTTATTTAAATTTGACACTGCAACCACAATACAAGCTAAATGAGATTATTTTGGCTATATTGGGTGTTCAGTATCCTTGAATTTGAGAGAAAATTGCGGTAAAACTATCAACGGTACAAAAATTAATTCAATACGTCAAGCGTATCGAGAAATAAAAGTCTTCGTTATTTGGCGCGTATATAAATTCAAACATACCTGGAAGCTTGTAGTTCATATTTACGAGAGGCCAGGTCGGATCTAAATGAGTAAACAGCTATCTTGAAACTAAAGCTTAAAACACATATTTATTTTAATATGTATGGATTGCAATTTGTGGTTGTAATCAATTTAATATATTGCACAATTTTCGAGGCATTCATTTTTCAAAGAAAACGTCATCCTTTTAGAAGATTATTCGCCAGGGAAATATAAAACATAAATTGAATATGTCGCATTGAATTTCAGGGCTCGTACTTTACCTTTATTTAACTGTTATTCTGCTGATTGACGACATAAAACTTGAAGGATATACAGGTATTGATATTAAACGTATGCTGTCACCTGTTCCGATTTTGCCACAGTTACCATGGAAAGAGAAAATCTAACCAATCACAGATTTTAAGCGGATGGCCGCTTTTTAAAAACAGCGCCCTCACATGCGCATTTTGAATACCAAGGAACGCCCCTTTGACCATATATTGGCATATTTAGATTACAGGTGACTGTATACCTTTAAGTTTAGAATACTCGTAAGTAAACTGCTTGGATTTTTGCAGCAGAAATATTGAACTCGAATGATTTGGCAATAAGTAAAGTGTGTGCAGGTTGTGAGCTTCATCTACGTTTCTCATTCACTGGCCAATGCATTACAAATTTAAATTCTCGAAAAGTGTTCAGAGGCCGTCTAAACAAATTTGTATAGGATATCAACAATCGACCTACGTGACACGTACAATAGATTTCGTGTCCAGTCAACCACTTGTTAGTTTTATGGGGAAAATAAGCCTGCACTGGTGGATAAGTTGAAAAATAATTTGACTCCAACGCTCAAATTCTTATGCCAATTATAACATAAATTGACTCCTATGCTAAACTAATAATACATATTATTAAGTATGTACCACAATTCATTCTTCATGACTGTTTAGCAATATTCCTCAGAGCGACCGGGTATGGAACGCGCTTGTTTCAAAGAATGTTGTACTTGTTTGTGTGCATATAGTATTTAACGATGCATTCACAATCATTTTAGCATATCAAGAGAACTTGTACCGTAACTGCTTTAATCATAAAGTGCTAATACTCTATCAATAATGATGAGAAAAAACCTTTATCAGTCCTACTCTCAACGCTTGAAGAGATATTGCAAAGTGTAATAATAATACGAGTTATCACAGTTCAATGTGGTTGTATACGCGACTGCATGACAAAAAGCGCCACCACCTTGTTATGGGAGAAATGGCAAATCGATCTCCTGCATTGTTAAAACTATATACAAACTAACCACGTAAATAACCAATGGAAGTAACAGTAACAGTAATTATCAATATATATATATATATATATATATATATATATATATATATATATATATATATATATATATATATATATACACCTATATGTATATATACACACCTTAATTTTCAAAAATACCGAATATATATATATATTATATATACACCTTAATTTTCAAAAATACCGAGAATTTATATATTATTTTGTTCTATCCTGCTATGAAGATCATAAGCACTTTCATTCATCCTGTCTATTACCTGTCAAACTCAATTTATCGGGAGATTACTCGAGAAAGTCGACTTGAAGGTGAGTTTTTCCGTCAGCTTAACATCTCAAGGAATATAAATTAAATGTAAACTCAAACCCAATAGGGACGCATCAAGTTGCCGTTTTCTTGTGAATCTATGAGACGGTAATGCGTTCTTACTTCAGACAAGGGACAGTAACGCGCTCTCCAGAGTTTGTCGAATCTTTGCACGCAAGCAGACGTGTCTAAGATACATAGATTTTACTCTCAACTAATGCTTCAAAACGCTAACTTTTCAAATGTACGGCATTGGTCATTTTTTCGAAGCCTTCAAGAAAGGAGGAGAATTAATTGCCTTTACAGTTTATTACAATGACCGTTTTCCCCTACCCGTCAGCTCAGCAGGTATTAAAATCATGACGTTTACAATCATGTATTTGTACAAACTGTTTCATCTGTCGCTAAAAGCAAAGGCGCATTGCATTGTCGACGTAGTTTTTATCTTACAAAAGAACAGACCAATCAAATAAGGATGGCTACCTCAATCAACTTCCTGTTTATTTTGTACAACATGATCAAATCATTCTTGCGTTGAATACGTTGTTGCAATGGCCCTAGGATTACTTTTCACAGAAAGGAAATTCTTCTATTTCTAAAGATGGTGACAAACTCTTTGGGCTCAGACAGAGGCGTAGAAACTAATAATAGGGGCATTGCAATTGTATATGAAACGCTAGAACATTAGTTATTACTTTATTGCCGTAGCTTCAATGAGTATTTGTAATCATTTTTTTTTGCAAAATAGAAGATTTTCAATGAAACGACCGATGGAATTGGAATGCAACGGAAGAATTTGGATTTTAGAGAAAGCGACAGCCGAAGTATCCACAGCCCCGTTACAACACGGAGTTCTCGATTAATATGAAAAAAAGGGTTTTGTCGTGTTTAAGTGTACAGAGTTCCGCTTTTCTCTCATTAGCAATGCTTGAAATAAGTATGATGCTGAAACATAGCACTGAAATAATTTCTGAATTACTTTTTTCGCTTTATGACTTTCTTTGTTCCTCTAGCACGTATGTATTATCTGCATTTGTTTTGACATAAAATATATCATGTTATGACAAAAAAGGTATTTGGCAACAACATGTCCGTTCTGCTCACAGGAAATAAACACAGAAACAACCTCTCACCAACCAATCAAACAATAAAAGTAAACCACCATTACTAACCGCACATACTAAAAGGTGAGGTACCGTGGGGTAGTGGTTAGGGTACCGGATTCACTATCGGAGGATGGCGAGTTCGAGACCCGTTAGGTCCAAAGTATCGGACTCACTGTCAGAGAATGGTAAATTCGTGACTCAAGCACGGTGTTTTACCCCTGAGCAAGGCACTTTACCCCTCATTGCTCCTTTATGTAGTGGGTACCTCATCCTTAGTTGGGTTCGCCTTTTGGATGAGTAATACGTATACATCAATGAATACATTTATACATACATACATCTATACATACCATGCATCTATACATATATTCATAGATAGATGAGATAGATACACACAGATACATAGATAGACGGACCGACAGATTGATAGATAGATAGATAGATAGATAGATAGATAGATAGATAGATAGATAGATAGATAGATAGATAGATACATACATACATACATACATACATACATACATACATACATACATACATACAAACATACAAACATACATACATGAAAGTCATGTGCCTTGTTTGCTGAAATAAATAATACGAAAACTCGACTCAACGTTGAGAACGGCGGTAACTTTAGAATGTTGTGATCAAATTTGCTTACGTGAGGGAATCAACTCATTACCGTCTAAAGTGTCGACTAATGGTCTCGCTCTCTCCTGCCTTATAAATCGTTCCCAGATCACTATTGTCATCAGCTCAGATTACGAACGTCGCAAGGCCAACACATTATTGTAATTGCTTTCCGATGAGACGGAGTCGAAAGTACACCATCGATTTTCATCTAGATTTCATCAGTGTCATTAAGATGAGTGCATTTATATCACCTGATCTCAAGATAAACTTGAGCGTAATCAATTTGGCCCTTGAAATTGACATTGCCTTTTGTCACACTGAAAATAGTATTGAATCATTACTTCTGCAAGGTACAGTATCTTCATATATACATTTATGCGTCAGTGCCTTCTAAATGCCACATTTAAATTGAACGTTTTATTTGCCATTGGTGGAGTAAACATAGCACCACATTGTCATTCACCTCGTATACTATTTTGCTTTAACCATTCAATGTTTTCATTTAGCGAATTTTCGGGTCCATTTACACGGTTGACGAGTTCGCCAATATCCACCGAAGGGACATCTTCATTTAATAAGAGACCGTCAGTAGCGCAGGCCGCACCTTTCTGCAAAGATATCGATCGCAGTGACTCATTTAACCTCTTCCATTCTGAGAAAGTTGAAATTATGAATCGACATCTACGCGGGGATACAGGTAAGTTGAACCGCATCAACCTCGTATTGCTGTCTCCAACACACTTGTGAGTTTCAGCCTTCGGGGTATTAGAACGTGCATCTCAGTCATAGGGTGATGTAATACGCACATATGATGTCTTTATGAGGCATGATTGCGTACAAGTTTGCAAGGACATTTTAGTTGCATCAACGTCGACAAAAACACGAGTTAATTGAATTACTGTCAGCTGATCGGGTACTATTAAACACTGCCTTGCTTAATCAGTCTTTTGTACTATTAATCATCGAATGGAGTCAAACTCTGAAGGGTCATTTCAGATAATTGAAAATCGATGAATGAGTATATATATATATATATATATATATATATATATATATATATATATATATATATATATATATATATATATAGAAGTCTACAGATGTCCTCGTGGGAAAATACAGTGCTCGCTGCTAAAGCAGAGCGTTATAAATAATTACATAAAATTACTTCAAGTACAAGGTAATAATATCTGTTACTTAAGTTTCATGCATTCTGCAATCTATAGACATATGAAGTGAAATGATTTATATATATACAGATAGATAGATGGACAGAGAAACAGAAACAGAGACAGAGGGGAGGAGAAGAAAGGAGAAATGATAATACTATGGATAAAAGCCATTGAAATTATGATTGTCTGTCTGGAACGTTTTCTTTTGGAACATCTAAGAGCGGCTGGACAGACATCAGGTTATTCATGCATTGCGCATTCATTCTAGTGAATCAATTCTCACCGGTAAAGGCAGAATTTATAAGTGAAAACTGCTGTTTTAACATCTGAATATAGAGAAGTTGTTATAGATGTCCGTCAATTGAGGTGCGTGTGAAAGCTTCAAGAGGAGAGACAATCTATTGAGTTTAGAAAGTCAAAACGGTCGCTAGGCCATGTGTTAACTCAGCGGGAATACTATAAAATTTCGAGTTTTAAAGAAAAGAAGAGTGTTAATGTTTCTTTTATTCCATACATTTTAGTTTTAAAATGGGTCAACTAAAATAGCATGACAGCAAATATTGTAAAAATTCAGTGCCGAAAATTCTGTCTCCGAAACGCATTCTACCCGAAAAATTTGCGACCGACAACAAGCAGGGGACATTAAATGTTATTGCCGTTTCCTTAACAAATGTCGAAGCTGGGTGAGAATATCGCGATTAATATGACTCAGTCGATGTGGAAACCCAAAACTGTTGATTACCGCCACAACAACTTAAAGAATATAGATTCTTGACGTGTGTGTAAGTCGCCCGACCTGAGCACTTGTTCGACACTTTATGGCGCTAGAAAGCATAT
>LD347184.1:447253-464796 GCA_001465055.1 Ptychodera flava | reverse complement strand
TACCGTTTCATAAAATCCCTCTGTCTTGTTTCCCGTAGGCTTCACGCTGCTTTGCAGCTGGCTAGCCTGTCACGTGCAAAACTTTTCAAAGATCTAGATGTACTTCTCTTGTTCGCGTTAAAGGATCCAAAAAGTGCCAGATGAAAGAATGAGTGACTCATCTGAATTTCCATTGAGTCACCATGTGTACTTTCCAGAAGCTCAAGAAACATATTGTGAACATTCAAATGAAAAGACGAAATGATTCCTCCCTTTGATCGCGACGGATAAGAAGACGAATTCATCTGGATTGACGTTTTGGTGCTTAGATTTCTTCTATGGACAACAAAAGCTAGTTCCAAATCTAACATGGAAATGCCTTCAAAAGACACATTCAGCTTGAGGCAGTATCTGCCTTGCTGTTGTATTGTATTTGCATCCATGTGCGGGGAGATTTAAAAATCCGGCTGTCCGACGTCACACAATCCCCTGCAAGCCTATACCGTTATACCAACATCGTTTTAAAACCCAGCTTTTTCATTTCGACTTGGGATTTTCCTAAAAAAACTAAATGAATCCGATCTTATTCCAGACTTTAAAATGAACGTAAATATCATGTTCATGTAATGGAGCCAGATCTCTTTATTGGACAGTAATCGCATAAGTGGTTTTCAAAATTGCCCTAATTGTCGTCTGTATGGTAGGGATATTGCGTGTCATGTAAAGTTGATGACAGTGAGCTTTGCATGATTTCTTTACAAGAAAGATGGGGCATTCTTTGAACCCATAAAGAAGTACACAAGCATGGGCTTTCGCTATTGCGAATCACAGTCTGGACTTGGTGTCTGCATGGCATTCGTGTGTCATTCGCGAACATATCTGTGATGAGGCATAGATCGTAAAAGGTAACTTAATTCACGAAAAAACCCACCCTAGTGGTACCCTAACGGGCTTGTCTCATCTCACTTTAGCGTACACTGTTCCTCTCTCCTGCTGTCAAAGACTGGAATAATGCCAGGGTCAGGTGAAGCAAAAATGTCTTGATTTCATCACCAAAATGAGGTTAATTCAGGGTCAAGCGTTTATTAACCTTTGTGAGGTACATTATCTCTCACGGCGTAAGATTTAGGGTTTCATCCTTTTCTGTCAAGCAGACCTCAATCGCAAGGTGTTATCAGGCACGTTCATCACATGAATTCATCTCGATGAGGCAAGACATGTCCAACTCACCGGAGATGCGCACCCGTGTATTGAGACTGGCTTAAGCTATGTATCGTAAGGTAGAGTCGACACGGCCAGTACACATGCAGTTACATCCTTCGAGCCTTATGCACCTATCCGACTAGTTGGTTGCGGGGAAATGTTCAAAACCCATAGTTTTTCAATCCTAAAACCGAGTACAGTTAATTTTTTACTGATTCCGTAGGTTTGAAAATTGTTTACATTTTCAACTTAGCTTATATGAAGACAGTGTGCAAGACGTGTTCTAAACAAGGTTTGCCAAGATGACATGATATCTAATTATAGCCTGGTAGCTTGTTCTAGCCATCTGTCTGTAGTTCAAATATATCATGGACATTTCTGCGGTCTTTAGGTAGATTCATGTTTGACAGAACATCAGATACATTCCGGACATCAAACATTAAAAGCTTTGATCAGTTTAGACAGTCTGTCAGAGCTCTCGTGACGTGACTAATGTTTGTCATGTGCTCGAAGACACTCACCTACCATTAGCTGAGTCGCGATTTCATTTGACGATTCGGGAACAACCCGACGAGTCTCAGACGAACTGCGAGAAGCAATTCTGTCGTACACGTGCACCGAGCAAATGAAATCACCAACAACTTTATACCTTGTTCGTTATATTTGCAAAACTCATACGAACGATGCGAGTTATGGGTACGATACAGAAAATGCTTGCGCAACGCATGTTGACTATTAAACTTCCACATTTCATTGACGTTTCCCCACGATACTTACACTGTTCATTAGCTTGCGCATGCTGTTACTGTTGGACCGCGCCCACATCGTACAATCCTCTGAAGGCTGTATCCGCAGCATAGCGTTGTCGCCCGCATGTCTGTTCATATCCAAAGAATTATGGCTATTGAGCCATTGCCATAAATATGCAACAGTCGATTAATTTCACCGAAATACTTTAAATGGCACGTCATTATCTTTTGCAAGACCCGTAAGCTATAAAGTGAGATTTTCTGTATATTCGTCCGAAAATAAATCTTTAGGATCTCAACTTGATGAAATATTGCTGTGTTTCTAAGTCATTCACACAGGTTTATGACACTACATACCGGGGACGCAATGAATAATTTCCTGGGCATCGTTCCAAGCATTGCAGCCTACCCTAGGAAATAGATTTTCACCTCACGATCAAAGGCGCGATTGATTGGGTTGTCGAGGTGGGTAATCCTCGTTAAACGCTATACACTCGGGTATTCGGCTCAGTGATCTATAATTTACACTTCTGCCACACTAAGTGACAGCCTTTTGTCACCTGTCTAAACCGTCTTTTAACCGCCATCTCATTTCTCGCGGATTCAACAATGAAGGAGGTGCACTGTAAAGTAAATTGGCTGAGACTCAACCCTCGTTCACACTCAATCATCCACGCGCATTTTAGACAGACCACACAAAAGGAATACAGTAGGACATGGAGACAAGTCTGTAATATAAATGGCTTTCCGATTGGCTTTGCAATCGGAACAACATGCGAGAACAAAACCAGATGGCGAAGGAAATCGGCTGAAGTGTTAAACCTTCGGGCCGGCTGACAGAAAGTGGCATATTTAGAGCAAACCAATTATAAAATCGTACAGGTACGAGTTAATCTTGATTCAGTCAATGTTTTGTGTAGATTACAATCTCAAATGAAGAGTTTTGTTTCTGACAGTCAAGAAAACATTGCTTCTGATTATAGAAGTGTCAACCTTTCTCCCGAGCACTCAAAGCAATCACTTCGCAGACTTGTGATACCTGACCTGCCATCGACCACAAACAAACAAACAAACAATCAACCAAGCAAGAAAAACAAACAAACAAACAAGTAATAAATAAAGAAGGAAATAAATAAATAAACAAATAAATTAATTAATCAATATATAAATAAACATAAAGTGACAACTTGTTATCTCAAACCACGACAGAACTTTATTGACCAAACTTGAGCTACATATAACTACATCTACATCTTTCCTAGGTAATCATTACATTTGTGATTAATAATAAATGACCATATTTGATCGGCGTGTTTTCAAAAAATGCGCTGATACGTGTGAATGAAATACGAGGACTTCTATTAATCACAATGGGCAAAACACATCTGTGGTTATACGAGACTGTGTATCAATAGAGCTTACTATCATTGGATGTTGTGTGTACATGGGCATGTTCAGCGATCAAAGTCAATGATTTGTTGTCACGCAGTATTGTCTTCGTCTGATAGTCACTGCAGAGTAACTGTCTTCATTTCATGAACTTAGAGAAGCGTGAATTCCAAATGGAATATTCGGAGTCTTTTTTCCGAAGAAAAAGGGTCCATTAATGTGCAAATACACTCTATCATTGAAGAGTGAATATTATTTATATGGATTTATATTCTGTTAAGTTAATTCCTATGCAATAATGTCTAACTGTGCACCATGCTATGGGAACGGATGGACAGGCACTGCAACGCGATAGGGTTTGCATTTTGTATGTAGTCAGTGTGATGAATATCTCCGAGAGAAATTTTGCGAACAGAGGTCGGCCGAAATATCATCCCTTTCGAATTTTTGAGCTTTTCACTTACTTTAAATGGGCAGGTTGCCTAGTAGATATACCACACAATGTCTGACAAATATATTTGAATGGTAGTACAATGCATATAGGGTATTTGTACAGCGTGTTCTCGATCTCTCGAAGTGAGAAATAATGGTTTGAAAGTTCTAATCTACAGATTCAACAGCTATATATATTATCACTACAGTAATATTTCAATAGGTAAGCTGCGTGTGCTTGTGATTCAACTAAACCTACGGTGATATTAAAAAGTTTCTTGTGAAATTCTCATTTTAAAAAGTTTTTTACTTTGAAATCGTAAAATTCGATAATGCATTTTTTGTTTAACTCTTGACTACATACGGAAAAAAACGAACGATTATCCACCGACGTTTCTGGAAATTGAGAAATTCAAGGAAATACCAGTTCAAAAAATCTGGAGAAAAACCGTTAGAGGAAAAAGTGTTTCTTATTTACAGAAGTTTATCCGACATTCAAAGAATTGACATAAAAGTGAGCAGTTCCTAATGTACTACTGGGTTCAATGTTTGGCGTATATAAACATGCACGATGAGTAGTTGTAGTAACGGAGTCTAGCCAAGCAAATACAAAGCAACTGAAGTTCATTTTCCGCGATTGCCACTAAAACGTGGTGACACATTGAGCAGTAAATATTTACACGGCCGCCAACGTTGCGTACACACTGTTAGTAGAGCTCCCTAAGATATTGTTTTCACATTGGGAACTTCATAAACTCAGCATTTCGAAGAAAAGTATTATTACGGAAGTCTTTTGTAGCAAATTTTGATTGTAACTCACAACTGCACTCCACCCGATTACAATGTGTCGGTTGGTTTATAGGTTACTCTGGATTAAGCTTTTCGCTACTGACGGAATACAATGACCAGATTCAATGCGCAAATTCTGTTTCCTTTACAGTAGCAAAATTGCTCTGGTGGAAATATTTACTTTTGAAGCATTTTCGAGATTTAGGTCGACAGACCACACCGCAGAGACGCACGGGGCCCCTTCTCCCGCTTTTCAATAATGTTACATGCTCCTACATCTGCGCTGTTAGAGTTCATCTCAGGGTCGCCTGGCACATCATACAACGGACGCATTTTGATATTTGAGAGTCAATTAAAATCACCATGGATACAGCAGGGACACACACATCAATGATAGACACTGATTACAATCTGTCCTTGTCAGCTGGTGACGATAAGCTTACTGGTGACATACCGTGTACCTATATTTCATGTATTTGCAGAAATTTCCCCGAACTGTTATGATGTAGAAAGCTGTGTGCTAGGCTGTCTTGTTCGGCTGATACCTAAACAGAGTTGTTAAAATATTCGCGGAAGGGAAGTATTAATAGTCACATTTCCGTCGCTGAAGTAGTGTTTCCACAAACCAATTATTTTCCTGTTTATCATGTCAAACCACAACTTTTTTGCCCGGTCTGCATCCACTATTCAAACCACACGTTCGAATCCGGCAGGTAGTAGGCAAAGTAAGCGATCACAAATAGCACAAACGTCACCGGGAACCCCCAGCGGGCAGTTCTATCGATATCCCGAGCCAAGCGTCGGCAGTAGGGTTCCTCTTGAGCCATCTCCTGCTCCGGTTGGACCTTGACTTCCACTCCGCGGATTCCGCGACTATAGTTGTCGCCATCGTGGTCGACGTGATGGGTCAAATCGTACATGCGGCTCTTCGATGAATCGCTGTTTCTTCTCTCTCGAAAGCTATCGAATGCAGTCCCTTGGTTCCGGGATCGAGATGGGCTGGACTTAGGCTTGCGTTCGCTGTCGACGCAGTGGCAACATATTTTAGATATTTTGATATCCTGGAATCAAATATAAAGGCATGATTGTTATATATCATAATCTTCCGAATTGGCGTAAAAGTCAATTTTTCATGCTCTCAATACATCGGCGTCCCCGTACTTGATAAATCTCGCCGCTCCTCCGAAGGGACCCGGATTCTACACCATGTCGTAATTCGCTTGGACACTATACATGAGTAATACTCTTGAACTGACGACAACTGATAATATAGAACTTGAACTTGTTTATTGAAGACGGGACCATGGCTACGCCTCATGGTCGAGCCACAGATACATCAGAGTATCCCTCAAATGGGAGAGTGGGTCCCTGAGTCAGTCTGTGAGTGTGACTGACTCTGGCTGACTCTGCCTGAGTGAGTGTGGCCGACTTTGCATGAGTTAGTCTGTCCTGTGGGTTAGTGTGTCCATTTATACAGTATTGTGGCTACGTCGGATGCCGACGCCATAAATCACACAATTAATATGACAATACTTTGATTTTCACCGACATCATCAGAAGAAATACAAAAGCACAACTTATCACTTGCCTGTGAGTGGTACGCTACAATTCTGTTGTTTCAAATCCACGCACGAAGAACTTAAAACGTTGCAACGATACAATACGAATATGGAGGTAGTGTGCAGAATACCTCTGTGAGAATGATACGTTACTGCAGCGGGTGAATTTTAATTGTGTAAACGAGATAGACCATGTTGTTGATTCAGTGCTGGTATTTTGTGGCGCCCGTATTGTTACAGTCCAAATCAAGTCAAAGGATGTGTATGTATCAAGAGCGTAAAATTTCGCTTTTTGCGCCAATTTGGAAGGTTATGATCAATATATTGTCACGTGTGACAAAACATTGCCTCGTGTTTATCAAAAGAACATTGCCGCCGTTAAAATTGAAATACTAAACAAAAATGATTCGAGAAAATTAGAGTAAAAAATGTACAATAATGAAGTAACGACGGAGTTGGCAATGGTTATTACATCTACCACCCCCCCCCCCAATTAGGCAAAATGACTTTACCCAGGACTAGCATTGATTTGTTATTCGAAACATTGTGTATTGTCTTTTATACTTCGTTTTCATACACACTTTGGTAGAAGAAAGAATGTGCGCTTATTTCAAGAAGAAAGTGGAAGTTTAAAAATATCACAGGTATTGTTCTTTTCAGAAAGGGGACGTTTTTGCCAAAGCTGGTTGACTTCCAAACAAAATAGTCACCAGCTGTCTTCAAACACGAACGGTTAGAATAGCTACATTCATATACTGACTGACAGCAAACCTTACAAGGGATTGACCACAATGAACCACACTGCGATATTCGACATCAGCTCATAGGGTGCATGCATCGATTTATTGATATTGAAAAAGACCCCGATACAAGTCCAATGCGAACCACAACGGACATTTCTAGAAAAGCTGTCTGTTCTCCTTCCTGCGTCCGCAAATTACAAAACCGGAAAGCTCGTATCCCGATAAATGTTATTGCAAGTAGAATACGTGAAACAACATAGTCTACTGTTTGAGATCAAACTCACGCTCACGAGTTGCCGAACTTTTATGAGAACATTCATTACACCGCAGCTATGACTGGGCCAATTTCAATGGCTGTAAAATCGACGAGCTAACTCCTAACACGTGCTTTCTCGGACACACGTATTTTATTCCGGTTGATATGGCATCTGAAATTACATCAGATTGTAGTGCAGGTTTTAATCGAAATTGCTTTTCTCTCTTTAACCGGCTGGTCGTAAATTCCCGAATCCAAACCAATTTGGGGATTTGGGGCCGATTTTGCCGATGTTTGTGGACAGTGAAATGTTTTTATCGATCAGTTAAGGACCCATTTTAGGGAGGCGTGGTGTTACCGGCACATCATGGGCCAATGATTCTCAGATAGCCGAGAAATGCTTGTTTATCTTGCCGAGCAAAAGGGCAAGTGTGGAATCAATTAGTGGACACTGCAGTCGTACAAGAAATCTGATATTAGGAGGACATGAATCTCAAAGGCTGATACCAATTCCCATTAGGTGAAGACACCTTCTATCGCCATCTTGATATTTTGTCATTAAAACGGCAAGATCGGCTTTCGTTAAGAAATTTCCTCTGTCTAGGCAAGTGGCCATCGATTACTTTTTTTTCTCGATGGCCAGGTTAAAATCGAATATAAGACAAACTTTTTCAAGTTGACCAATAGAAATCGTTGTTTATCTCTATGCAATGTACAATCTCCTGCGGTGTAAACGAGAGCTTCTGAAAACTATGGATTGAAAGCTCATCTCAGATTGCACAGAAGTTTCCTAATCTTTGACGCCTATCTTTTTGTTCAGATTTATTCAGATATCTAGGATTTTTTCTGTATTTCTTACATGATTGTACCTTTCTCATTTGTGAACAATTTTGCACGAGATGCAATTCGTCGACACGTTGTCGAAACAATGTGGTAAAGTCTGAAATTAAAATATCACTCTGTAGCGATATTCTTAACAGTTTGTGACGTCTTCTGGTTATTTATGACAGACCAACTAAGGAGTTATCGGACACCCTACATGAATGTGCAGTATCCACAGTATTAAAGAACACACACCTGATTTGCTTATTATTTTTACTTAGGTTACAAGAGAAGAGGAAATATCCCTTCCGATTACTGTATCTGCAAGTGGGTCTCTTCTTCTTGTGATACACCCAACACTTTACCCTAACTTCTCAGGACATTTGTCTAACATCTTACCTTAAAAGTGGACAGCTTGTTTCTATTTTCCGGCAGGTCCTTGGACCAAAGGTAGTTGACGATAGCATACTCGAACGATATTCCCACTATGAAGGAAAGCGTCGCAGCAAACCATATGTCAATCGCCTACAGACAAAAAAAAAACATGAACAGATAGGGTTATTACGTATGTTTGACAAATAAATCGATTCCATTTTGGGCAGTACGTACGGAAAGTAAAAGTCGTTTGAATTTTGCTCTTATTCAACGTGGCGATACGCAATCGCGCTATTTGGCAATTTTCACTTATTTCGCAAATATTGTTGAGTCTTTCACAAAAGCCTAATCTGATCACAATGTGGCATGCGCCTGTTGATGACAACGTGACCTATCGTCAAAAACTGTAGTTTTTAAATGTGATTAGCTAGAAACACGTGAGACAGTTATTGCTTTTTTGTTTCGTTTCTGAATTATCACACCATCATGTTCATCGCGATTTACATCTTTAGTCAAGATTGACTTGGTTTTAGCTAGATGAAGGCCAAAGGCAGAAGTCAAATAAAGATTACAATAGACATTTATACTGATAGATCATGGGGACGCATCATTATTTCCAACACTGCAGTCCATATGGACACCAAGAGACGCATACCAACTCAAACACCGAAGCGCGAGCGAGGAGCAAAGAAAACGAACTTAAGACCGTGGTCGGCAGGCGATGTCTTGCATGTGGTAAGCACTACCTCGTTGTGGAACGAATCACTGCGAACGGAGAATATGATACAAGAACCGTAGTATGATGTGACTGGATAAGATGGCTCGCATGATTCCGTTGAAGCCGACTTATAAACTTACGATGGAGGTCCCCTGTCCTGAGAGAAAGGGAGAGTTTTGAGCCAAAAAATCATATTAAATGAAGGTATCAATGAACAAAAAATATATTTGTTTTGTTGATATGTCTCTACCAGACGAGGTATTGAAGCTATGGCACAGAGAACTCAGTCTCCTATGTTTTCTAGCAGTTTTTTATTTGAAATAAAGCAATAAATGGAATGTAAAACGAAAGACAGACC
The DNA here is from genome assembly GCA_001465055.1 of Ptychodera flava. Taxonomy (NCBI): domain Eukaryota; kingdom Metazoa; phylum Hemichordata; class Enteropneusta; family Ptychoderidae; genus Ptychodera; species Ptychodera flava. The sequence goes on along the minus strand of LD347184.1, from coordinate 455,424 downwards.
ATCAAGCACACTCTGCTCGAAGTAACACTCTGGCCGGACATTCAAATACAACTTCCTCAGACTCACTTGTAGATGGGTAAGTTCGGACACTGCATACGTCATACAATGTCAGACAGTCTCATGTTTAAATGATAAACTGTAAGATTCTGCACAGAGCACCAGGAGTGAACTGCCGTGCTCCCTATCATTGCCTCAGTAACATGACCAGTAATCTATTATATCTAAAGTAGGATCTTTATTTTTTTCCTTTAGTTTTATCTTATCGTATAAACTCCTAGAGTTACCGTCATTGCGAAAACGAAAAATAATTAAGTGCATAAAAATAATGATCCTTTTTATCATAAAATAATTATTTAATTATTAATTGTAAGCAAAGTCTGTCGACTATAATTGGCCCTCGTGTTTTTCATTTCCAATATTTATGCTGTATTCCAAATTGAAGAGCAATTATCGTACGAAAGTAATTGGCGTTTATTGAAGACACCATCAATATTGACAAAGTTGTATATAATCAGGATAACATGCTATTTCAAATTCGGCAGTGAAACGTCAAATCATGCAATTTATGGCAAAAACAACTCCAGTTAAAGTATAACTATTGGTTTATATGATTCTACAACCTTACTACTATCAAAAATATATATTCAACTCAGGTTACTTGTCTAAAAACACCCTGTGTTGTAAGACATTCCGTCGAGAACTGACAAAACAACCTCAGCTGTGAGCAAAGTCAATGGCTCAATTCTTGCTTGCTGCCTGGGAAAGGTGACAACAGTAAGGGGAGAATAGAATTGTTGCAAGTGTTATTAGACCACCGCACAAAGTTATGACAATGGTGAATCGTTCAGTGGACTAGCGGCCTATACGCATGAAGCTTCGCCGTATTTTTTTATGAAAACAACAGTAATAGAATCGCTGCATAGCACTTCAAAGATTAACTCCAAGAAACCCGACTGGAAAGGAGAAAATTGGCAGTTTTCTCTGACACAGATTAGTCTGATGGTGTGTCATCCCCTGCAAAAGTGAGCTATTCCCATGTATGCAGTCCGATATGTAACGTATTGCAGACTACTGATTGTGGTATCCGTTCACAGTATAATGAACTTTGCACTTAGAAAATGCACATATTTGTAATTTTCCCATTTCAAATGATACGGTAGTGAAATTATGGCAACATTAATGAGGGTTCCCTTCAGAGGTTAAAATAATGTTGAATGCCTAAGCTCTAAGACAAGTGATACCTGCGGAAGTTACGTTTTCACCAAAACTGAAAAATTAGTCTCCAAGCTACGCATGCACATGAAAATTTCATCACCATTTAAACAAACTGAATGAGCGTATCTCTGTAAACTTGCAAATTAAACTTGATAGAAATAAGAGAAACGGGTTTAGAGAAACACTTTTGAAGAAGCAAAAAGCGAGGGAAAAAGTCTCCCAAAAATTAAAATATGTCAATTTTTTCCAATTTATTCATAACTTAATAACATCAACAAAAAGCGAAACATAAAAATTTCAAAAGTGTTTTAAGCGAGAAGACAACTATATAATGAAACTATGTAAAAACTTGTCCCACTTTGTATTTAAAAATTCATAAACTTTTGAATAAAACTGAATGACGTCTTCCTAGGACTAACAAACAAAGATTGAATGTGAAAGGATAAACGTTTTCAGAGGGAAAAATGACCCCCAAAAGACAAAGAAATCCTTCAAATGCAAAATTGCAGATATCAAATATGCATACCATATATCAAAGCTGACTTGCCAAATTTTTTACCGAAATTAACAATATGACCAGTTTAGAAATACACTATTGCGTATTCCATCACAATTTACACAAATAGGATTTTAGTCATATCTGGAAACATGTATACCAAATATGAAAGCAATTCGAATGTCCGTTTCAAAGAAGGAGCTTTGAATGCAAAGGTCGACGGACAAAGTAGGAGAACGATGTCTTGTGTTTTGAAAACAATTTATGAAACATCATGGCCCATTTCGCGCAAACGGTATAGGTAATAGACAGCTGATGTGATGGAATAGTCTTATAAAATGAAATTCAAGACAAAAAGTACGATATGAATCTTCATCTAGGCAAAGCTTGTCTGATGTTTTTGAAATAGTTGGAACCCTTGTGAACAACAAAACTTCAAACTTCCGTATTGTATAGTCTCACAACCGAACTTCCAGGGGAACACTACACACGCATATGTTCATACTTCAACATAGCCTATCCTTCACATCATGCATCTTTACTTTATTGGGCGAACTGAGCATTAGAAAAATCTTGAGGGTGTCCAGCTGTGTTTCAATTCAACGGAGAGCCCCTCTCTGACCTTTCAAACATCTACGAAGCGTTTCTGTTTTTCAATTACACCGATAGGTATTGGAGAAAACACAGCGTGTAATAGAAGCTATTGATTCCCAGTGGTCTATCACAGTGAGCGGTGGCCTGGCATGGGACCTCGTCAGACAGATACTGCCTTCGAATTTGGAAACGTTTTAAAAATCTTTAGAGATTTGGTGATACACGTATAGTCTCTTATCTGTAAAGGCTACGCATAAAATACATGTCAGTGGTGCACTGTCTCGTGGGAAAAGTCGCTCGGTTGTGGTTTTAAGCGGAGTTTCACGAAATCCAACCGAATGATGCAATCTCGAGACATGCAAAGGAAAACTTTAGTCGGAAAAGCTTTTACTGCGATCACGGAATTGTCTTGTCGCCGATTAAAACAGTGGCACACTACAATCCCTTTCAGTGCTAACATCTTCAGGATAGGCTTACATGTTTAAAATGTCCAGCTATAGTCAGGTGGACTTTTCACTTAGTAAACAGATTTCTCTTCCACGTTGTTGCCCATGATTTCTCCAAAGAAGAACGGAGGCATTATGGTACTTATACAATATGGAACAAATTTAACCCCGGACATCTCTATCTTGCACTGCCGCGTCGGTAAACAAGCTGTTCAAGTAAATTATTGACGATGCAATTAATGTTGTAATGACAAATAGACAGCTTCGGAAATTTAGAAGTTCAGAAAATGCTGTAGGAACCGATTGGGGAAAAATACTTTGTTCTAGTGATGTCCAATTATATATTGAAGCTACTCCAGTTGAAATTTATTTATTGTCGGACTAGCCTTCTATTATCCAGCTTGCTGAAAGTAAACTATTTTCTTGATTAATACTAAAGGTCTCTGGCTAGTATAACCTGAATTCATAAACGATACTCGCTATCACAGTTAAAGAAAAGTCACTGGCGAAGTCGTACCCTCTAGGTTTACTATATGTAGAGGAAGATCGCTCTGGCGCTTGAGTATAGTCAGACGTAGATACTAGCAACACTAGTCAGACATAGATAAATAGATAGACACTATAGCACCACTAGTCAGAGTTAGAATAAGAGAGACTTCACTACCTTTATATAAGCCACCTTTGGCAATCCATCGAAATTGCCCACGCTTGTAGTGGTCATAGTCAAGACGGTCGTGGTACACAAAGTCACCCTGGCCGGTGTCGAAGTGATATCGATCCAGAAACTCATCCAGGATAGGACCACGATCAGAATACTCGGTAGATAAGTCTGGAGTAAGTAGAATCCTAACCCTCTCGTCAATACAAAGGTCATACCTATGCACGACACATTCCCTGTAGAGAATAAATAAATAAATAAATAAATAAATAAATATATATATATATATATATATATATATATATATATATATATATATATATATATATATATACAACACATTCCCTGTAGAGAATAATTATATATATATATATATATATATATATATATATATATATATATATATATATACACAAAATGTATACAATGTATATATATATATATATATATATATACACCTTAAATACTCGCTAACGCGATGATACTTGTTGCGGAAACAACAGCAATAGTTCAATTCATGTGCAAGAGCAAAAAAACGTTCAAACTTTTTGTAATGCTGCCGCTTTATACTTCAAATAAGAGCGCTGTGTTTACAAGAAATAATCCGTCTTGAAGAATTACCAGAACGTCGTAACCTGTGTAGCATTGGGCCTATTTTAGACTTGGAACACTAAATACTCTCTAATGAGTTAATTGGATTTGTAAATACTAAATAGCATTAGCGGTATAAAACCGGTCCCTTGGCTTTTCTTGATCCGTAGCCCACTCTGGTGTATAACCTTTTCGGCCAGATGAATCGACCAATGTTGACCAAGTACATTCTACCATCCGCTCTCGACAGTGGTTCAGTGACATGAACCACTAAGACATGATACTTTCCAGCTAACATTTATGTCTAACTTCGGCTGTATAAACTTTATAAAATTTTTAAATGTTTCCGAAGCCTTCAGGGTAATTCGACCCTAGAAATCACATTTTAGCTACCTCTGACGTTACTGCGCAGACACGGCTGATCGGATGCATCAGACGCATACGGCACCGTTGCCTCCGCGTAGACATTGATGACACGCAACCATTTTCCACTTAACGTTTTCCTTACCAATTGAACAGAAAATGTTTTCAGTTTCTCTCACTTACGGGAGAGGCGATATCATTGAAGAGTACGAACAACTGTACGCAGCTTACCCGTTTCATACATATCGTGAGTACAGTTGAGGGTTGATATTGGTGAGATGCCAAACAGGGGTAAACGTACACCTTGTTTTGTGATGACAGGTTTCGATTCCCGCCACTGTAACAGTAAGTTTTCACTACTGTAGGTATCTAAAGAAAAGGAAAAAAAAACTACACTTCATGTTGGCACAAAAAAGCAAAAGGGGAAGATTTGTGTATGATGCAGTGCACGAAAGAAAATATACATTGAATTTAACCATTTCTTAACACCGTGATATATTAAATTTTCGAAACTGAGAAACTTCGGCAAAAATAGAGTTGCTCAGTGGATAATTGGAAATTTATATTCTATCATGAGACTTGAATGAAGTTGTCGATTTTGAACATGATAACAAATATATATGAAGAATAAAAAGTTGTAAATTTCTTACAGCTCTCAATATCGAGTCCACACTCTTGCTGATCCATGGGAAAGCGACGAAAGTCCATATAGCAGGATAAAATCAGCGTTAATCTGAAAAAAAAAGGAAATTCTCACCATTATGTTGATGGACAAACAACTATTACTTTTCAGCTGATTAACCTTTCAAGCATCCACACGCATTGACAGGACAATTGTACAGTTGTAATGTGTTTGTGTTTTCGCCAAATTATTTGGCGGAAGGAAACAATCGTGACTGGATATTTTACCTGTTGACAATGCAACGAGAAATATAATGCTACCGATACAATCTGTGCCGGGTTCTCAATACACTTATGTGGTGAACATAACGTTCCGTGCAATGCAAAAGTACGGCGCACCTAAGTGACTATATCACTGACAACGATTTAGGCCTAGATGATATTTCAAATCCGGCAATTAAGAGCAGATCAGTGTCCAACGAGACAAGTGACATTCTGATATTCAATATCGCAATATACAGCAAATCATGTCAGCTTTATCTCCATGCAGAAATTCGGCTTGTACTTTCAGAGATGTTGTTCTATATGCACGTGTTCTGCATGGAAGTGTATAGCATATACATTTGCCGGATCGGGAAAGTTAAATCTCAGAGATTTGTCTTCCTTTCCAGATAAGAGATAACCGAACAATTTTTTAGTGAGAAATGCGCAAAAATGTTACTTATTTGGGTCCCCTCCTTTTTTCATCAAGTACAGCGGCCTCACTAGCGCGGACCTCTGGCAAATTTAAAGCTGTGTACACAACTAAACGGTTACTGGTAAATTATGCAAAAACGATTTTAATCGATTTTTTGTATATTATATTCCCCAAGCAAAGACTTTCAGCCGTTCCGTATGAATCTAATAATGCATGATGTTTTGCCTTCCGCAGGTGTGTTTGAACACGTTGTGGCGTTGTCGCAAAGAGATCATGACCGCAGAGGATGTCATCTCACATGATAAGTAGCTGTTCAAATAGTGCAGTCACCCTGCCGTCGCTAGGTTTCACGAGTCATTAGGCCATATAATCCATATCAAAACAGTCACTCATACTTCTAATAACTATCTGTCAAGGTTTTATCCATATTGATGTAACGAACACACCCCAAGTTTTGCTGATTCCATAGATCACGAAGGTCTTTGCCAGTGACATTAGGCCCTATTCCCCTGCACAGATAAATTAATCGCTCAAAGTTTTTTTTTCGATAGAAAAATAACCAATATGATTTTGCTAAATACTCACACCTGTAATTTTTGCTTCGCAGTAAAACTGTGTCACCAGAAAGATTACTCTTCTTACTCTTTCCTCACCGCGCTTTATTTTTTATTTTTTCATTAATAATCTTTGTATATAAGGGAATACACAAACTAGCATTAAACACTACTGCCACGATCTAGCATCGGTGTACGCTGATTACATCGTACAACACTCAAGATTATCTAGCACGGCAATTTTTTGTTGCCTAACGCTCTGCTTATGAGGTATGTAAATTCCATGTGATACACAGACGTCCATTGACATTCCTCTGACGTTCAAACCGTCACCAACAGTTTCTTTTCATGATATCTAAAACCACAACTCACGAGCTGGCCATCTACATAGAGTATCATTGTTCAGAACACATTCAAAGAACTATATGGGTTATTAGAGAAATTACCACATATTACAACGACGCCGCTTCGCCAAAGCAAATATGAATAAATTATGCCCGTATCAAATCGGGAGAACTGTCTTCTTGTACTTGACAACTGTATGCTTCAGGGTCCGTATGATTGATCACCGAGTTCTGCTGAAGCAAAACTAATGCCATTTTTCGTGTTTACTGTTTGCCTTTATCCAACCACTGTCAACCAATTAAAGGTCATGTTCCCCCCTCGCTTTCCCTCTCCTCTTGACAATCTAACCTGAACAAAATCCCAGGGGTGGATAATTTTATTCATATGATCTTGAAGACAGTTGCGCGTGTACATTACAAGATGAGTTCTATCTTCATCTCTTCGAGTCCTTTGAGGCAGATGATTCTTAATCATTGGTCTAGGTGAAATTCTTCCAAATATGCGAAGGTGCATAATGTTTGAATGCGAAAATAGCCTCATACTGCCTCATCTGGTTCATAATGATTATTATAACACGCCACATGCTCATTCCGTGTCGCGATTGGCCAGAATACGTCACGTGACGACAAAATACATACGTCTTGTCCCCATCGGATCGACAAAAGTGACGTTAGAAGATATTTTTTGAAAAGCTATTTCCCTAAGGTCATAGTTTTGACCAAATCTTGAAAAGTGCCCGGTCACGTGACCGTAGTGTCGTCTGCAGCTTTGCAACAATGGCGGGTGACTAGAAGGTGATGTGCGTCCGGGATAGGTGACGACACATTCTCGAAAACAGATTTTCCAACATTTTTCCAACATTCCAACAGTGTAGGAACTTAAACAGCTCATCGACGGAAAAGATTAAAGTGCAACTAAGGATGTCGCTAGGTATATGCTTAGAATATTTTTTGAAAGAAAGTGGTACCACGTACAACTGAAACCGCTTTGGAAACATCGCCTAGTAAACTTTTCACAATAGATTGTTGCGGTACAAAATATTGAAACACATTAAAAACTATATATAACTAATGCAATATATGTGTGTGGCACTGTGTGGGTATGTATATACTAGTATACTTGGTGGGTATGTATCTACTTGTATACTTGATATATATATATATATATATATATATATATATATATATATATATATATATATATAAGAAGTTACAAAAGTAAGGAATTTTATCTCCTGCAAACGTTCATACAGCGCCACCTGTGGCAGGGGTCAAGAGGTCATCGTGTAGGCTTGTCCTATCCTCTTTTGCCCTGAGACTGTCCTCAAGGCAAGACTGCCATTTTGGCAGCTGGACCTCATCTGAACTTTAACAACGGTAACGGTATTTATGTATTCATTTCTTCACAAGAAACCTGGCCCCTACCCTTGTTCTACTTTGGGCATTCTTTCATACGCCGTCAAGGAAAATATTCACTCACTCGTTCTTTTTAGCTCACGTGTGTAAACACGTGGGCTATTGTCATAGCGATGTCTGTCTGTCTGTCCGTGTGTGTGTGTGTGTGTGTTAGTGTGTGTGTGTGTGTCTGTCTG
>LD347184.1:430735-444948 GCA_001465055.1 Ptychodera flava | reverse complement strand
GTATATCGTTGTATGTATCTTTGTCTGCATGTCCCTACTAACATGTGCCTTTATTCGTATATTTAACGATTCGAATTTAAAGCTAACTTTGAAATGTCATGGGGAGGTAAGCAACCTAGTTTTGCCCACAGTTAATGACTAGCCATTGAAACCCTCGCAGCCTACGAGGTAGATAACGTTACCATCGGAGTCATTAAGGTATTTTCTTCGGTGGGTGACCGATGCCTTCGTAATGAAAGGGGGTAATTGCTGAATTAACGTCATATTCTTGGCTGAACATCGATTAGGACGACAAAATTGAGGGACGGCTGCTGCGAATTGCAGTCCCACACAGAGCGTCCTCACGGATACCTTGAGGGGGAAAATTACGTGTTTGTGCACCGACTTCAAAGGAAATTGAATTTCCTGCCGGGCGACAGCATTTCATAAGTTTTGTTCTAAGTCAGGAGATGGTGACACAAATTTGGAGGTCATCGGCAGTCAGTCGTTACACCTTGCGACAAAGCTGTGACTGAGACTGCAACATCACGTAGTCGAACGTCATGAATGTCTGTCGTCCTTACACCTCATAGCGCCGAACTACAACAGGCTTTTTACGGCAGAATTTAAACTTTATAATGGCACTCGCTGTGACACTCCCTTGTATAATAAGACGGCATACTTTCTTGGCTTGACGCAAAAGTCAAATTTTGCCTAAAAAATGACGTTATGAAACTTAGCCTGGCTGGTTGAAAGAGGAGTTTTCAAGAAGTGCGTTCAACCTTCTGCGCATCATTGATAATCAAATCAAATACAATGAAACGTGTTACAAATTCACTTGAGTTGTAGAAGGGTTCGTCTATATTAAAGAGAGATAGCATTTATAGGTGTGACTTCCATAAATGCAGTTAACGGTCGAGCCTAGATTCGTGTTTGTTGTTCATATAGCTTGCATCCGTAATCTGTGCTAGCTGTTATGTTCACATAAACCTAGAATCACGGTATATCCCTTCCAGTAACTCATCACGAGATTTTTATGTTTCCATATCCATGCTTTCATTTTATGCCTGTTCTTTTGCCGTTCCCCTGTGGCGTTTACTTCTAATAATTAAGCTTATCAACCTCAATAAATACAGCAAGAGAGAGAGAGAGAGAGGGGCGGTATACCTCGAACCCGTGGCGATATTATGTGTTCGGTTACCGATCATTGGTATCAATATTGCCCTGAAAATGCATAATGATACCGTGCAATGATGTCTCACGACTATACATGTCTGACCCTGGAGGAACGAGAATGAATTTAAAGAAAAGAAAATCAGACCAGAGGCGGGTTGGATTTGGTATGTAAAATTATAAAAACGAACGTGACAAACTTATGTCATCTTTACAGGGTGAACCTTTCCTGATTTCATTTGCTGCGTGCACGAGAGCACATTTGTTGAACGCGCAAGCTACTAGTCTGTAGCGGTAGGTTGTCTAAATTTTATCCAGTATCATCGTGACTGACATAAATGCGACGTATTTGAAAATAAAAACGCAATTTGAGTGCTGAAGCAACTGAATATTTGCGTGCTCATCGTTCTGTGCCTGTTGAAATATTAGAGAACCCGGTCACCGACTAACTTCAGCCAACACAAGGCTGATATCACGCCAGGGTTTACACTCGCGTACGGCTGTAGTTGGTCGATATCATTAATGTATGATGCTCAAAAGACACGGTGTATCATCGGGTATCACGAAAAGAACTAAACAAACATTTGTCACTTGAGAGCAAATCGCAAATCTGTGCGGAATTATTAAATTGCAGCATTAAGCTCAAGCAGACATGCGTGTACAAGGCTACCGTAAATGAAGCATAAGTTTGTAAAAACGAGAACAATACAGGGAAGGTTGACGTTTTCGTTACGTGCACCATGCCCAGTAAATATGATCATGGAAAGTGTTTGGGAAACTTTCTTCATTTTTTCATGAAACTTCATTTTAGTTTAGCCTAGGGCAGTACATTTCCTTGGGGGTATTTGTTCTGTATTTAGCTCTCAGAGTACATTGATAAAAATCACATTATATATAGCAGAAACAATCACAATGTATGTTTTGTGCTTGTATTTTCTTCTTCTTTGCATTTGGGGGATATAATATCGTTGTAAGTGAAGCATGGCAAACGGCTATGTCGGCACGACAATGAACCACTTACAAGCTAAAATTTCTCTGCGTAAACTATTTTCTTCCTCACTTATCCAGAGATAAGAGAAAACTCTATTTCGCGATTCTCCTTTCCTTTTGCATTTTTGAAAATTTGCTCTCGGCACTTTGACCTTTGCGTGTGTATCGCAGATTGCATTTTTTTTCTCCATATGTGAACTGAGTCATTGCCGCTGGCATGCATTCACTAAAAGCCCTAGGGCAATTTGTTCGCAGTAACAAACATAACTATTTCACTGTATGCGAGTAGAATGCACTATCATTGCTATAGGATATATATTCAAAGCACTCGTTAACAGTTCCACTTGTAAAACATCCGCCCTGTTTACCTCTAAAGACGCTTCAACAACGCCCTGACGTGATAGAAACTCAATCGAGACAGTCTTCTCGAGACGTTCTTCTCAGGCATATTAGTTGAAGGCTAAGCTCACCCACTGCCATCGTACGATTACGTTCAAACTCCTGATTTATACATTTTCAATGTAGCTCCAACATTCAGTGGTAACCGATTTACCACTTTCTAATTGTGGTTGAAGGGATAAAGTCTTCGGAACTGGGCTGAAAGGTCGTATGGGACCCATACGACCAATGTGAATACTGTATCCAACGTAAGACGGTGATTGATGAATGTCTGTCACAATCTACATAATATTATTTAAATGTTGCAGCTATGATGATGAGGTGCATCTAGATATCGTGCACAAAATACATTGTTGCAAACAAGAAACTTGCACAGGCGCAGTTCCGACGACTGTGTCCCTTTAAGTGTTGTATGTTCAAAGTTTTATGGAGCTGTCGCGAGCGCATGGGCAAACAAAGTCCAAAGAGGAGGAGTGGGAGAGATTGGTGGGCGTAATATTTTGGACGGGAAGTGTGATGTGGAATACAACTGACGGAGCAGGAGAGGAAACTATTAATATCACAGTGGGGTCCTTTCAAAGTTTTAAATTTGTTCAACTTATTATACCTAACAGAATCCAACTTCCTGTCCACCTACTGTGCATTTCCTAAATATTCAACCTAACAAGGGCAAAACTTTCTTATCCAATAGCGTTAAAAAGCCACCCTCGACTGCTCCAACCAATTATACGGGAACAAAGGTGCGGGCCCACCCATCAAAAAAACACATACGAACACTGTTTCGCGCCAAAAGCACAGTCGGCTAACCGTTTCCGTTCGTGTATTTCAGATAATCTACTGTTAGATACTTACTTCATACTAAGGGTGATCTCGCCATCTGGAGTAATATGAATGTATTTGTTTTCGACGGTGACATCATGGAAGTTGCCTTCTTTTACGTTCGTGAAGTACAAATCAGGAACCCAGATGTCATTGACTATCGACCTATCACCTATGAAACCTACGGTACCGTCAAAAATGCTCTCGTTGTACATCATCCGGGGTTCTTTCCACTTTTCTGTAAATATCATCGTCATACCATATTCCTACAGAAGAACGAGAGAAAAAAGGTCTTTTTTACTAAAATTTATTAACTTTTCGATCGCATTTGAACTTACACCCATTGGTTCACCCATCGAAGACATCACAGTCAGCACTCGGCTAAATCAGAGTATGATTCGATTAATTTTTCTGAATGTGACCCCTCTACTTACTGTACGGTTCGTGTAATTTCCAGTTTTTGAGTTGAGGGCTTTCATTTTTCCATTCACGTAATATTTGACTAAAATGAGACTGTTTCAACATGCTGATTACAGGTTAAGAATGAATATTGTTTTCCGTGTGTGTGTATACTTTCTTTATTGCTTTGTGCATGAACGTCGATGATTTTGCGCAGTGGTGCGGCACTACACATTATAAATACCCGTATATATATAGAGAGAGAGAATATTCGCCGGATCTAATATAAATATTTCATTGTACTGACATAGCTCTCCTACAGCCAGTATATGATGTGGCACAAGTAATCTAATATCGACTTGAGCATGTCATCATAAAGAAGTTTTAGACTTAGCATGCATTCCATCCTTCAGATGAGATCATTTCGTCGTTTTAGCAAGAAATCTTCACTCGTGCACACACTAGTTTGTGGCAAACAGCCCATTAAAATGTAAAACTCTGTATGATAAATTATAAATAAGCAAGCATGATACATCATAAATAAGCAATTATTATATCTTGTAACATATTGCGTAGTCATAAATCTAACCATGCCGATGAATATTTTAATAACACGATTGGAACTAATTTGGGATAATCGGATGGTGAAGTAATGTCGATTTCATATGGAAATGTGATATATATATATATATATATATATATATATATATATATATATATATATATATATCTCGAAGTATAATACATATATAAGACTGTCGAACTAAGAATCCTTTCACTTCTTCTGTCTGATGATTGCAGGATGCATGAAACTTAAATAACAGATATCATTACTCTGTACTTGAAGTATTTAAGTATTTTTGTGTTATTATATATGGAGAGAGAGAGAGAGAGAGAGAGAGAGAGAGAGAGAGAGAGAGAGAGAGAGAGATTGTTTCAGATGGCAAATGTCCAAATCGGTTTCGATGCACATCTTTTTCTATCCTACATTTAATGTATAGTCATACAATCAGGATATTTAAAAACACTTGTACACAACTGTTTATCCTTAAGCGATTGTCATCTTGCGGTTGTAGAGAGAAGTCCTTAACCTTTTTGACAGGAAAGCGGACAGGATAAGTGACTCTATTAAGTTAAATCACATAGCTTTTTGACATTTGGCAGTCCATACAGCCGTCACCTGCTGTCATTTTGTTCATCTTGTCACTCAAGGCGTGGCATTTATTACAGTGGTTCGATTTGACGTCACTATGCGAAACAGCATCTCTGTTCCATATACAGCCGAATCAATTACAGAGATCGATACACGCTACATTGTTACCCGTTGGCGAAGCTTAAAATGTCTATGAAATTTGTATTAGTTAACATTTATAAAGCATGACCGAAATGTCATGTTAAGCAACATTGCGCATTAGATACCCTCAGGTAAAACAGTTCATTGCCATAACCTGAGGAAGATTATCCTTCACGTGACTTTGGATGCAGTACTTATGACCTGGTTAAAATTTCTACCGTTATTTTTCATTTTCAAATTCTCATTTTACAAACCTGATGTTTGTTAACATTCAAATAATAGCTACAGGGTTAAAGATCTTATGAAACGTCCATAAATTGTACCAGTTGATAACTCGATTTCACTGACATCATCATTATAAATCAGGGACACCATGCTGTCCAGTATGTCTCTGCGGCGGCGATAATCGTGCTTAATTGTCTGATAAACATTGCGCGACTCGTATAAGGCAAAAATAACAAGGTTTTATTCTAACGAAAAATCCATGCACGTGCGTTTCTGCAAGGGAGGGCGGAGGACAGCCCGTTAACTATATAGTGTAAGCGAGTGTGTGCCGGTAGACTCTCTCTCCAAACATCATTGAGTAATGTTAAGGCAGGCAGCAGATTATACAGTTTGGAAAGGTTATAGTTAGTGTGCCTGTTCAACACGTTGGAGGCTGTACCTATCTTTTACTCCGTCCTTCTGTCTATGAAGTCCGGGTGTTCATGCATGATCCTGAACTTATTCACAGGATTAAAACGATTTAGGTTGTATGCGCCTCGAAAAATTTCCTCATCGAAATCTTTAATCACTGTCTTACCCAATCGAGAATAAAAATCAGTGATTTCTGCGCAAAGTTTGGGACTACAGAAACAAATTACCTAACATTTATCGATAAATGGCCCCCATACCTTCACTAACTGTAAAGGAGAAAATTTGATTTTCGAAAAAACTTAATGATTTTTTCTTATGCCAACAGCTTTAAAATGATTCCCAACAAGTGATAGATCAGAAAAGAATTGTAAAATTTGTCCCCGAGGAGCCTTCTATATGTATCTTCAATGTGGATACATTCTCCGTTCGAATGAGTGCAATATTTCCTGCACCTCCTTGCTTAGTTAGAACATCACCACCAATGAGCATTGTCTTCTGCACAGTGTAGACGCAAACGAAAGCTAGCCGTGCTAGATAGTCACTCTTGTGAAATAACATTTTATGCTACCGTGTGAGGCCTCTCGATGTAAGTTAGCTCGACAAACATCGACATTGGCAGATTTGACCAACCTTGATTCAATCTTGGACTTGCCCCAAAGGCGCGTTTCAATTATGCGAAAGTTGATTACAAGCTGATGGTCAAGTTATGAAGTTAATTTATATAGATGATCAAATTTAAGGAAGTTATTTTACAAAGAACAATTTCTGATTGAGCGTATCAGTCTGGAACGATTCATTATCCTTAGTTCAATTTGGGAATGCGGTTTTTGTCTTTCCACGCTCACGATTGAAGTACTTCACAGCAAACATTTACAACCGCATTATCGAAACAGGACAGCATCCTTTGGTTTTCATTAAGAGCTAAACGAGAAAGGACGTGTGAAATCCCATTTGGGGATTACTGAGGGCAATGGACTCCAATTCACGAGTAATAACACATAACAAGAACGTCAAAAATAGCATCGTACTTTAGAACGATTTCCGTCATGACTAAATCAGTTAGCGTAACGACATTATGTGAGAGACTATTAACGCTATTACCTACTAAATTAGAACCTGCACAATATTCAGCCCGCTTCTTTCTCGACATGGTGTCAATTATGGTCTTACGTTAACTTTTAAAATTGGTTCTTAACAAACCACACATTATGGACAAGTTTTAAGACTTTGCTGTAATTTTTGAGATTTCGGTAAATTGTGCTGTCGCACGCGATAGGTAATTGATTAGTCTTTGGGTCAATCTATAGCCAACCACTCTCAGTTGTTGTTCTTGTTAAATAAAAATCAATGAATAAGGGTAGAAAACGCTATTAACCTTGTTTTTATTCGCGAACCGAATTTAGACCAAAGGTGTCGGTCGGAATTGCAATAATTCTGGTACTCATAGCAAGAGGAACGCTTCCCGAGACTTTAAATCCACGCGGGGTTTCTGACTGAAGTGTGCGAGACAGCACGAACACGGGCGTTCGCATAACAATTCGATTTAAATTAATTCAGTGTTCCAACAATGTTATCAAGTATGGAACGTGCAGCATGTTTACGCGCATGCGCCCGGAGGTTAACGCCAAGAGCTCTTCTTAAATGATACGATGTAAAATAGCACTGTCAGGCTATGTCCAAGCAGAATATGGCTATTAAAGGTGGCAGTTTCAGAACGTTGTTTCTGTTTTGGTATTGAAAGGAAAGTGAAAAACAGGTAATAACTTCAACCTTCTCCATTTCGTCCTCATTGGGAAGCAACACTTTTTTACAACACATTATTCATTTATACGAGATGCATAAATATTCAAGAATATATTGCGAGATGTGGGTGATCGAACAAAGTACGGCGATCATTAATGATCATTACGTTCTTGGTGACAATTTTTGCCGGACTCGCCCGGTACATCTTTATAGTCACTGAATCCAAAAGAACAAAGAAGACGAATCGATCACTGACTCAGGAGTAATTCTAGAAGGGAGGGCTTATGAAAACTCAGGCATGTGTTTCAATTATTCAAGACCGAGTGATTGGATTGAAACTTTACAGCCTAATCGTTTCGTATACTGTTTTAATTATTGATTCATTTTGAAAAAAATATAAACATGGATAATACGCAGGCTCAAGACTGCCGTCGTATAGAATTTCCGTGAGATTCTGCATACGTCTAATATACATTTCAACACAACAAAAGGAGACAGTTAAAATTGATTTAATTATTTACACAGGGGAGATTTTGATAGAAATCAATAAATTAGAACAGTATTCCTTATTTTTCTTTCGCTAAATTGAAATTTCAAGTAGGTTTAAGGCCCACTTCTAACTTGTTATCGCTAGTATGTTTCCAATGTTTTGCATATTGACATTTCTGCGAAAACCATTACTGCTCAACGGTAACCTATGTTGACACTTCACTTACTTCTAACAGGCTGAAGCGAGTATTGATCGTGATCAAATACGCATGCATAGTTTATTATATGAATCTAGTGTCGAGAAACTGCAAATAGGCAAACACGCTGCAAAATCAACGTGGGCTTATATGATTTGGCACGACTATCGACTGGAAGGATAAACGAACAGCGTGTTTGCGAGGGGGGGGGGTGTAATTCTGATATTGTATCGGCGGGCTCCCTCTCAAGTGCATGCTTGTGAACGTGGTTACAGAAACTTGATGTATGCGGAGTATCGTTAAATTTGACCTTTTTAACGCGCACCTTATTTAGCCAATATATTATGCGATGACAGATCTCATTTAGTTATCCTTCAACTGCACTCGAACATATGCTGTACTTGACTTCACTCCAGGATAATGTATGGCTAGATCATGGCGTCCCATTTCAATTAGTCAGCGCCTTTTCAACCGCAGACTTAATGACCGAGAAAACGTTGATTTTATCGCCTACAGTTATCACACGTTCAAGTTAGACTAGGGTGATTGACCTGAGTAAGAGTTGCCGCTGTATTTTCTCCGAGATGATAATACAACCGATGATTTTGTGAATTAACTGTGAGGCAAGCCATGTTTATTTGTGTAGTCAATTTGATTACCTCACACGTCTGTAAAGATGACCCTTTCTCCATCAAAACTTCAGAGTCATTTGTTTGTAGTTTTGAGTTCACGATGTTGAAAGGTTCACGTTCAATGCATTGGGTTCATTGAATTATCTCTAAAATGTTCCTAGCTCATTCCCGCTCTTATAACAGTAATTAAATAGAGAAGATCAGCCTTATTTGATAATTATCGCCAGTGAAAGCAATACAAAATTATATGCATATAGCATAACCAAACTCTTCGAAAACCACTGTAACGAAAAATGCATGCACAACATTTAGCAGACTAACTTTAAAGGTATACTGTCACCTGTTCCAATTTAGCCACAGTCACTATTGAAAGAGAAAATCTAACCAATCACAATTGGGTGGCCGCTTTTTAAAAACAGCGCCCTCGCATGGGCATTTTGAATACAAAGGAACGCCCCTTTTGACCATATATGGGCATATTTAGATTACAGGTGACTGTATACCTTTAATGGTCTCAGGTACATATCTTTATATCCTCATCAGCACTCACACATCTTCGCAACGTCACAAAATATAGCGATCACCTTAAGATGTGTTTCTCTCACAAAAATAATCCAATGTCTGCGAAATAACACCCTACGAGCGTGTAGGCAACATAATGATGTAACAGAGATAATGAAGTAGTACTTAAAGTATATTCAAACATACTACATAGGTAGAAAACCTACTCCTGTTATTAGGCATAGAGTAATCAATTCTGCCTTGCCCTTCCAAAATTATTCATGTGTCTGCCATACTGACCTGACGAATCAAGCATGTGACATAGCGTTAATCTAGTTTAGCTACTGAACAAATAAGAAAACATCTCTGCGTTATCTCTTGACACAGCTCTGTTGAGTTAATCACTTCTCCCCGGGGTGTCATTTCACAGACATATCGATAGTGATTACTTAGGAGGTGATGTAACAAACACTGTATCTTTCCACTTCATGAAACACCTGCAACATCGGCAACGTATCAATAATGTATCAGCGGCATCTGTCTGCCAGCTTCGAGGACAGTGCATAAACTAGTAAGAGATTGGATTACTCAGATCGGATTCACCGTTTCCCCAAGGAATCCTCCGGGTATTTTCTAATGCTAAATGTATTTGCACAATCTCCGAGGGGGACAGATGTTCGATCTTTCCCTGAAATGAACACTAGACGTAACATGGCGCTGTCATATCCCTTCCGAGTTGACTTACGATGGTGATGATGATGATGATGACGATGATGATGATGTTTATGGCAAGGCCTAGATTTGTTTGCTCCAAGTATTCCTAAGAAATTGTCCACGATGACCTAGAACTTCATAATGAAACATAACTCAACTTCAACCATATACGACTTATCCTTTATATTCTACGCAAGTCCTGTAACGATGCCAAAAGTTTGCTTTATGGTTCTGCCCTGAGTACAGGTACCATACTTGAGTGCTTCTGAATTTAGACAAACAAGTGCATGTTTCAAAAATACATTAAAGGGCGTCATTCAAGTATAGCGATGGACAAATTAGGAAGAGCAGCTAGACTCTGTAACAATATGGATTGTACAGGTGTTCCGACAATGGTAAGCTAATTCTGCCCCACATGTGGTACCTGCCATATATCATTCTTTAAGTCAAAATAGTAATTTTTACTTTCTCACCAAGGAGACGCCCTTCACCTATAGCTCATTGCAATTATCACCATCAGTTTTCATATACTAAAACAACAACATTTTACGATTATAAAGAAGAAGTAAAATCATTCATAGCTGTAAGGTAATCTTGTTAAAACGTATGTGCAAAAAAACTTTACCCTAAGAGAAAAGACATCGAAAATAGTCCTAAACCAACCATCTTTGTAACTGACCTCAATGATAAACAGCAAACAACACAGGTACATGATGATACGAACGTTAAACAGGTCATCATAAATTGTTAAACAATGCATTTTTTATTGAGAAGATATCCATACAAGTTTTTTAAAAGATATATAACATAGCACGTTAATTCCTTGATTAGAGTATCATAGCTTCTCTTGTAATGAACACAGTATGGATTGCATTTCAGTAATATGCATTATTGATGTTCTAAATCAGCCCGAAAGTTTGAAATATCAATGGGAAGTATATGAATAAATTGTCTGGAAACTATATAAACTATATAGTCAATTAAACTGAATTATACAAATTAATCAGTTGTATGCTTGCATAGTACTTTTCATTCTTTACGCCCTGTTAGTATACAATCGTTATCCGATATAAATTTCAAATCTTTTATAACATTTTACGTTTCAAGTATAACATTACTTTAAACGACAACATTACCTACAAATTCTTTTACAATTATTCCCTTATGAATGTATTTAACATTGAGTATACATTTTCTTTCAAATATTGATGGGTAATATAGAGATTAAATTGTCTGGAAATTATTCCAACTATCTAAACAATTAAGGTTCAAAGACAAGAAATTGACCTTTTAAGCTAACAATTCTCTAGCGGTTAATAAGCTTAGAACCCCCGTAAATTATATATTTTCGGAAAGCCTAGATATAGAGCAACACTTTTGTTACCATAGTGTCATCATTGTTAACATAACTATCACGTGACAGGTAATTTGCATAACCTTTCAAAAATCGGTTTTCCCTATGTTTTGTTTCGATGCTTTGAGATATGTAGCTGAAATTTTTGTGAGTGCAAGCTGTTTCAATGATCTTCCAAATTGTGTCTCAGAATATTTTTAAACTTTTTAAAACAATTTTTATGCCAGAAAAACTTCCAGAGGGGTGAATTTAACCCTAGTTGATTTCTTTAAAATTGTGCTAAAATAAAAACTAAGCAAGACAAAAAAAATCTGAGACACACTTTTGAAGAGCATTGTAACAGCTTGCATTCAAGCAAGTTTTAGTCAGATATTTTGAAGTATTGAGACAAAACATAAGGAAAAGCTATTCTTGAAAGGTTATGCAAATTACCTGTCACGTGATAGTTATGTAAACAATGGTGACACTGTGATTATCAAAATGTTTCCCTATATCTAGGCTTTCAGAAAATGCATAATTTACGGGGGTTCTGAGCTTCTTAACCACCAGAGAATTATTAGATTAAAGAGGTCAATTTCTTCTCTAGGAACCCTAAACTGAATTATACAAATTATCAGTTGTATGGTCACACAGTGCTTTCTATTGTATACTCCCTGTTAGTATACAATCATTACGATGGGTTGAAATACAGAGAAAAGTATTAATCATGTGAATATTTTCGTTTTTGGAAAACGTACATTTTAGTTATAAAAATGAACACGTTTCTATAGTATCATACTGTAAATAACTAAACCAGGCGGTGTTCCTTTATATATCTACTCATTTTACTATCGATATGAGTAGGCATAATGTGAGAAATTAAAGAAAACTTTTTATGGTCGTCATATTCGATTTATGCTAATGAGGAATCGTTCAGTGCATGGTAATATATATTGAACAGTATTGGTCGAACAAAATCCAATATTTATTACAACTATTTTATATAACATTTCAAGTTTCAAGTATTGCATTCAATAAAATAACAGCATTTCTCATCCACATATATGTCTTGATGAATGTAGATTGTATTTAACTTTGAGTGTACCTTTTCTTTCAAATATTAATATGCTGTTCAGGGATTAAATTGTCTGTAAATTATATAAACCATCTAGTCAATTAAACTGGTTATACAAATTAATCAGCTGTTCAGTTGCACATTTCTTTTCATACTACATGTATACGCCTTGTTGGTATACAACAATTACAATGGGTTAAAATACACAGAAAAGTCTTGATCATTTCAATTTCTTTGTTGTTGGGGAGAACGTACATCCTAGTTTTGAAAATGAACATGTTTCTATGGTATAATACTAAAGTACAAAAAATAACTAAACAAGTGGTGTCCCTGATATAACCATTTATTATACTAATAATATCATTAGGCATAATCAGTTATTTGAAAAATTTAAGGCAACTATTCTCATGGTCATCATATTGCATTATGCTAATGAGGAATGCATACTGGTGCCATAAAAGCCGAGCTCATAATGAGCTCAATATTTGATTGAAGGGGAGCAGAAATTAACACAAGTATTATATTAAGCCATTTTGTTTTGATTATGCTAAATGTACTTTGCGAGACTTGATTATTCTCATTTTATCTTGCGAACCCTTGATTGTGACTATACTACTCACCTTGGCTTGAAATAATTCTTATCAGCTTATTGTTGTACATGTGAGAGTATATAATTCATGACACCAAATTTACCTTTAATTACCATACTCATCTGAAGTACATCGTATTGGTACTGATTTCTACCATAAGGTGAATATGGCCAAATTTTCGTCAGGGTCGCCAAAATTATATTAACCATCATCTGCATGATACCAGGCATCAACCCTACCAATTGACATATTGTTAGCTCGAGCCGGAACAAATAATTTCCTGTTTGAGCACGGTCAATAATCTTATCAAAGGTGAAATGCTGCACATGTGTTAGAGCTGGTAAAAGTTAGTATGGAAGGAAGTGAGCGGTTTCACTCGGTCTTTTTCAATGTTGATTTAATGGGTTTTTACAAGATACCGTTCGTCCTGACAGATGTTTCCTCATTGAATAATGTTGATTTTGCGCCAATCATCGATGCAGAAACAACAACAGCGCTAATTAATATCAATGATATTGGCTCAACTATATGTACTTAACTAGCTGTTCCAATTATAAAGATATACCAAGCTGATAAGGCCCTAAAAAAGTAGTGATTGCTTTCAACTGTTCTCCTGAATTTATGCTCAGAGAGGTATAATTTCCAAAAAAGGGGGTTTGATGCGTATGTTCAGAAGTTTCGAGCAGAATCAGGGAAGGACTCCGTAACACTGAACAGTCGCATACTTCTAAACCTTTGATTTACCACATCCCATAAAGTCCATGAATCTCAGGTGTGTTTCAAAGTGTGCAATTGCTAAAATTCTCATTCGCATCGAAAATGGCTTGTTCGTTTTGTGTCCTTATCGATAACGCAGCCATTTTACATTTATATAGAGATTTGACTATAAATTCTGTGCCCGAATCGTCTGGCAGAAGATGCGAAAATGTGACAGTTTCAAAAAACAATGATGACATAGTGAAATAAAATTTACAGTAAAATCTGCACCCATTTCCCTGAACAGCTGAAAACATGGAAGGAGCAGATTACTATCAAGTGAATACGTTGAGTCGCAACACAGATACATAATAAAACAATATCTCCGACTCCAGAGAAACACAGCATGCAGACGACTTCTTTCAAACGCTTATCGGGTATCTGGTGCGTTAAAGGATGATATCATGTCTGCACTAATAGCGGCACAATAAAATTCAAATTGTCAGATAGGGAAAGGGTCATGGCCGTATTCACTGTCAAGAGAGAGTCGTAAA
>LD347184.1:387876-427839 GCA_001465055.1 Ptychodera flava | reverse complement strand
CTATATATATATATATATATATACACACATATATTATATATGAGGTATATTTCAGTATATCAGGAAAGAAGGGGCAACACCCTGGGTGATATGATGAGTTTACATTTAGTTGGTGCTGGCAGTATGTAACACCATTGCATAAACGACTATACGGTGTTTCTTAATTTAAATAACCTGAAAATCAAATCCGGGGAAAATATGACAAAATAAGTTAGCTTGCTTTTCATATTTTACTATGTCTATTACATTTGAGCGAAATATCATCATTAAGTGTCAATCGTACCACCTTTTACAATGTACGCAGTATCCTTAAGAAACTCAATAGTATATTCAAATAGTATATTCGAGGAATTCTAATCATATTACTGTACGATCTTTCATAGCTAACACTTCAAACTGTGTCGTTCGCTAAGAATCGTTCTTAGCAAACTTGTTATCCGTAACACCCCATGAGTACGTTTCCGTCCTTGAAATTCCATCAGTTCTCCGTTACACCCTGCAAAACGTGCCTTTGCATTCTTTTACGCAGCCTCTACCTCAGAGAACATGCCCTTCCTTTGAAGGGAAGCGGTACACAAGATTACACATCTCAACGTTTGGGTTTCATCAGCGTAATTGTAACTTGAAAA
Source organism: Ptychodera flava (assembly GCA_001465055.1). Lineage (NCBI taxonomy): Eukaryota > Metazoa > Hemichordata > Enteropneusta > Ptychoderidae > Ptychodera > Ptychodera flava. The sequence goes on along the minus strand of LD347184.1, from coordinate 427,210 downwards.
TCCCAAAACTCCTTTAAAACCATCGCAGAGGCGAAGTTGATATCTTGTCTTTTCAAACGATGCGCCCGCAAGTAAACAATTAGTTTTTAATGGGTATACGTAGCGGAGAAGCCACTCTATATTCCCGTTTACCCTCGCCTGACTAGCGTTTACGTTCTCAACGGAATGCAACAGAAGTGTTTTAAAACAAGTCACCCTGGGGAAATCCTACTTTTGTGGTTTGATTACATTAATACTGCAAATGTTATTTTGCAAATATTGCGGTGACAATAAACTACTTGACGAGATAAGGCCATAGAGACTGAAAATATTGTTGCATGGGTTTTCTCGTAGGAGAATAGAATCAGTAAATAGTTTTATTTTTAGTTTGTGTAAAATTAATTTAAACACCTTGTCTCTCCAAGCATATGTTGTAGGAGGCAAAATTACACTTAATATTATTATTTTGGATAAAACATATTCCTCTTAGGAATGAAACAACAAGAGTACTAGCATTAGTTTAGCATCATCCGAGTGGAATAATATTTGTGGTGATATTGCTGGATTTTTGACTCGCAAAAAATCACAATCAACACAACGTAGAAAGCAATCCAAAGAATGACTCCGCAAGTGACACTGGGCTTCTAGAAATATACATGAAGAGGGAGTGAAGACACTTGCTTCAAAATTCCATCGGGAAACGTTCAGATTCATTAGCCTGTTAATAAATTGTGAAAAGCCTTGCAGCTTTAGCACCGTTAGTTAATCTTCCACTGGTTTGAAACACTAATCGCAAAAAGTATGCATAGCACCATATGACGAGACATTGAATGGCTGTCATCTTTCTGACGAAGCGGCTTTCCCTGAGGCAGAATCTACACCTTCTATGGAACAGGTCATCGAGTCAGAATCGTTGTATTATCTATGATCCAAGATGTTTGTGTTTAGCTTGTGTACATCGAATCTCAACGTCCATAGACGCAGTCACGAAACAGGCCCCACGTGCGCTTCCCTGACGCTAATTTGGCCTACCATTCCACGCAAATTATCAATGAGGATCTTTTATCGCTTTATCTGATCGTTTTGCCTGAATGAACGGTCTCGCATTTACGATTAAAGGCGCTTTTCTGAGCGTTGACAAAAAACCTCAGTCTCCTGGATCCAGCGTGACGTAATTTTAGGAGACGTGGGCGTTATATGGTCTTGATTTGGCAAGGAAGGAAATCTACAGTTCAGAGTTTTACGAAAAAAAAGTTTAATTTTCTGCAACGTTTCTCTCCGCCTATCTCTCTCTTTAAACTACTCTGTTGATTTTTATTGAGGTTTTATCTCCAAGAATTTTGATTTACGGTTTCATTGTCACATCAGAAGAAAACTTTACGTCGCATCATTAGCCGTAAAAAGTGTCGAGTGTATTTTCTGTCGAAGGGAAACTTTTTTGGTCAAAGCGCACTTCGTTCCATACATACTCAAACTAGTAGACTTTTATTGGTCATCGACTCCTTTACTGCGTTACTTATACGGGAGCCATCAAGTTAGTATTATTTACATTAAATGTGGAAATATGATTACAAAAGCTGACAAGCAGTGTAATACTTATGTCAAATGTCAATTTTGCTTATCTTTTTTTGCCGCATTAATGGCACTGCATGTGAAAGCTTTTAGACGTTTGAGAATATAGGTTACGTATCGTTTATAGCCATCAAATAAATGGCTTTGCTGTCCCTTTGGATATGAAATAATAGCGAGGTATGTGTCTCCTCAGAAAGGCATTAGATTAAATACGGAGTGACACAAATTGACCTTGTTCTGCACGTACGGGAATACAATTACCTCTGAGTCACATTTCAGTTTAAATTTCTTTCTGTCTCGAATGTGGCATGGGTTCCTGTTAGGAGAACTTGAAACACGATGTTATTTCCAGGTGTAGGTAGGGGACACTGTTCATCTGCCAGTGAGATCATGAAATTGATGTAGAGAAAACCCACGAATATCCACACATATTTGCAGAATAAATAATAGCACCATAGTGTGAAAGCAAATAAATAGCTCACGCTGGGTCGATAACTAATTCGGTAGTTGAAAAATGTAGCGCATGATATACGCAAAGCCAAACAACTTCAATACTAGATAACCTGTTGTCAACATCCCTATTTGCCCTATGCCTATCTGTCGTACACTATCCTATCTATTCGGGTCTTTGCTTCTCTGGACAACGAACAGTTTAATTCCGGACGCCGTAACTTCTCGTCATCATAATGTATATACAAGAGAAAAAACGGACAGTTTTAGCATTGGAGTCTCAATTGCCTTGTGCGTTTCCCCCCTTGTGTATGCATAACGCATTGAAATTTTCATTTGGTTAAGCAACATCTCAATGGCAAAGCAGCGATACAGATTCATGTGTGAACCAAATCAATATTCACGACCATTCTTGACTCCCTTGTGCCGTATAGCTCGCAAGTGAAACGCGTACTTAATCAAATTGGGCAGCATTAACGTTAGGAGAGGATGGCATCTGGTATCGAATTCAATTAATTGGGTTACAACATTTTCAATTTATACATTCAGAACTCACTTTATTGGCAAGGATTATCACATCTTATCAATGCCCGTAAGAACCATTAACAGTGCGCAAATATGCAAAAAAAGCGATAATATTTATATTCATTCTTGCCTGTCAAGTCGGTAGAGCCTGATTTAACAATCTAAGATCATAAATTGAATACTCGATGAGGCTCGTGTCCCATTATCTATTCAGGACAAGTTTTTCAATAAAGGGAGTGAATCTGTCAAACTCGATTTGAAGTCGTCATGGACAAGTTCTTTTTTTTTTTCCGGTATTCGTGTCACAGCAACAGAGTCGTAAAATCTTACTGAATGCACTGAAAACGTTGATTGCACTTCCTTTTCACACTATACGCGATTATTGGAACTGTGAATCAAGGCATTGTTGGCATTTTACCAATATCATGAAAGGTAGTGACAAAACCCATTCAATAATGAAGTGTACAAATCTTGGTTAAACGTAAATGTAAATGTTAGGGTTCGAGAACAAATTATATCAGAGACGTTTTATTGCGTCAATGTCCTCCATTATTGAATGATATCAAAAAATAAATTCAACTATATCCTCGCAATATACGAACTGCCCTTCATCTCTTAATGTCCTGGGCAAAACTACAAGCGACAGTAAGGTGTTGGAGAGACCATTATATTGAAAGTCATTAATCTGAAACTACTCTCTCACATTCCGACCTTTATTCGCCATACCTTCAGCGTCCACAACGACGTGATTGCAACAGCCAAAACATTTAATCCATGCAAAGAATAATGAAAGATGTAAACATGGAAATCAGCCTTTTTGGATTCTTCTAGTGAAATTTGGCGCACCGAAGCACTGTGAGAAATGGATGGTCATGACGTAGCATGAAATTTACATGGCATTCGTGAAATAGACTGTTACATCAATTAAATTCAAAGTGTTATACCATAGAAAAAGATAGACTGTCTATGTTACTCTGTGGTTATACATTTCTGGTTTTAGCCCCACTGAAGGAAACGTTCAGGAAAATGTCCCGAGAGCAATCAACTGACAAGTATGCGGGAGGGAGGGCAATTGACATGCAGTAGTCCTCGTCAAGAAAGTTTGATAACCCAGTCACGTCTGTGAGTATATCAACTGCATCTATCTCTCTATCTATCAACTTTATGGTACTTTTAATATAAGGGGATCGTTGCAGCAGTACATGTTTTAAGCTCGCAATCAAAAGAAGCGACAATTTTTAACGGATCCGCTTGTCAATCAAGAATAAAAGTTTAGGAGTAACACAGGTCTCTAAAATGTTAATGTGGAAATTAGAAATCAATGTACCGAATGCGAATTGTAAACTTAGTACAATTAATTTGCCAAGGTATTTCGCTGTGGGTCAAAAAAGAGCGTTGTGTCGTTTCCACGTTCTTTGCAATTGTCCGCTTTGTAGTCTCATTTTAAAAACTATCGCAGGTCTACGAAGGAGGAAAGTTCGGGTCACCACACAGGCGCTGTGTCTTTTCAAGTCCGCTACAGAGAATATTCGTAACGTATAACAGCATGTATATAATTGTACTTCAACTCAAAGCTTCGCCGCCACCGTGATGTCTCTGCTGAAGTCAAGATGAAATTTCGATTCTGTAATGAGGCAAGCGGGGTCAAGTATGTGCATGGCACCCGGTGCCTACCTTTGTGCACGGCTTTGTTAATCTTGCCAGTATTATACGGTTGAGAGCGCCGATCTGAACAAATGAAATACTCTTCTGGAATTACTACATGTGGTATATATTGGCGCAAGGGTTATTAGTCCTGCTAACTGGTATAGTGATTAAGATTTCTCCGTTGAAAAATGGGCCACACATTCAAAGGTGTGTAACCTTTATACAGAATGTTTATAAACCGTGCTGTGAAGGAATTTGAGGTATAAAGGATTCCCTGCCGTGGCTTGCTTTTGTCGTCGACCACAAATTAAGCAAATGGGGAAATGAACACCTGTCAGTCAGTGGATACACTCTTTATGAGATTGTCAGTCAGGTTGAATAAGTAAACCACACGATGCCGAATATTGTAACTCGAGGCAAGACACGCCGCAGAAAATACATCAACTTGGGTAATGATTTGATACAGAGGCACGTTTCACAGGTACTGTGTATTTGACATGAAAATGGAGTTTCATTGCTCTTTTCTCAATTTCACGAACTCTTGATCGGAGCAAAGTTTTGTGTATCCGCCTCGCCATAGTATGAAGTCGGAACTTATTTTATTCAGACACGAAAACGTAATTTGGTGGTAGGATCGTTTTGCCAACCTGCTTTTCGAAGTAACGTACTTTGGGTGACAACCATGAGAAAGCCTGAAGTTATCTTAAACCAGCATATTTTACTGTACCCCGCCTTCTTGTTATGTTGAGAAATTTCAAGAACACTACAAACAATGCGGACACAAGATTCTCCATGCCAAGATGACTCACCACAAACAACACTGGCTTTACAAACTAAGCCAATAGAAGGTTACAATCGATACCAAATCCGTGAAATCCAGTTTAAAATTCTTCATAACATTCTGCCTACCAATAGTGTTCTGTTAAAAATGAAACCACCAAGGGTTCCATCAAATTAATGTACTTCTTGTTAAAAGGAAGTTAAACATTATCACATATTTTCTATGACTGTGAATTTACAATGGAGTTCTGGGAAGGTATTCTGATATTATTGGGTAGTAAAGTTGGTCTTAATGTTTTTCCTAGTACAAGACAAATACTAATTGGAGATAAGAACATCCCCACATTGGTCAATTTTCTAATTTTGATTGCCAAACGTCATATTTATCTGGCAAAGCTTGAAAATCAGAAACCAAATCATCTGATTTTCAAAAGATTACTACAAAAGATACAGAACGTAGAATATTGCATAGTAGTTGGAAAATCTCATATGCACATAGTCTCTGAGACTTCTTGACTGACATTTATTGATATCATTACATTGTAGCTTTTGTAATAAACATGTATGTACCCTCCCACTATTTGGATTGTAAACTATTTTGATAAACTCTATAAAAAATTGTTACAAAACACTATGCCGATGATAATGGTGATAATAACGGTGACGACGTCGACGACATCGTCGAAGGCGAAACCATCGACGACGGCGGGAAGTAAAACGCAATGCTGACGATAGTTTGTGTGTGGTGTCTTTGTGTCTGCACATGCGTATATCTTTATGTCAACGTGTGTCTACTGTTACAGCTGCCTGTCTGTGTCTCTGTCGATGACCCCAACTATATCATTCCGCTGTCCCTACCTCACTAGGGTATTTTCCTCTTTCCTTCTGCACTTTTTACACCCGGGTACCCCCTTCTGTGTCTATAGTCTTTTATATCTTACGGCCGCTGTTAAAAGCCCAAAACACCGAATGATGGCATACGTGTCCACTGAAGCATGTAACAAACCAATAATGAAGAGAGAAGCTTTTAACCAGATTTGAAAGCCGCCGACGCGACACGATGAAAATCCCCACGGTACTATCGCATGATCACAATGTCCATCGTAACCGTATTTGATTCCATTCATGGCACATAGGGCAGTTCAGTTATGTGACAAAATAGAATCCCCCAGTAGCGTTTCCTTGATTAATTTTGTATGTCTCGAACGAAGAGGCATTCAATAACCTTCCTTGCCATTTCGAACGTGCTTCAACAGTGTAGACTGTCGTTCATTCCATTTCAGTGCAATGCGAATAACGCAATAAATCATATAATAGTGGCAACGTACACGCGTTACTGTTTGTGTAGTGCACGATGCAATAGTCATGAAAAAATTCGTTTTGCCCCTAAAAGCCGAAAAACATATTGGAGACGTTTAAAATGTCCAGGTTTTTTATCATTCATGCAGTTTATCTTATTGCATATGACGCAGCAATAAAATTGTGACTCAAAATCTCTGAAGACGAGTTATACATAGGCGTGTGACTTCAAGATTCGTTTTTGTCGACGGAATTTTCAAATGAATGAAACAACGTGCGCTGACTTACTAGTCTTGTGAAATAATTTTTTTAAGGAAAAAAGTATCGAGAAAGAGTAATGGACGGGTATGAGTAGATTATGATCTCCGGTATTTTTTGTAAGTGTTTCCGACAAGAGGTTTCTGCGCGCGCACGCTAAAAGTTTCAAGTGTTAAAGTAGTTCACGCCTCGTAACCTCCCATAGAGATACTATGACCCTTACCCTTTCAAAGTAAAGAATAAAAATCAGGGGTCACGGTGCAAAAATAAGAACTAGGGAAACAAATTAACCAATATTCACTTACACTTGAAATTCAAACTGACCGTCATAGTTGTGGTAACTCCATGGGAATTTTTTTTTTATATTTTTAAAAAAATAAACCCACGGAAACTATATTTACTGCATACGCTTCACAATAAACTCCTACAAGGGGTAGACCAACAACGTGTTGTAAGAGTTTGAGACTCCGAATATCTGTCCCCAGAGGCGCATTCTACCTTATGATGCTCCGTCATATTACAATACTCACTGAAAAAAACACACAGCTCATGCATGTAAATCAATATTTATAAGGCTATATTTCCATAGAAATTACGCATGGGAATGCATGTATGAAAATTAATCATGCAGTGAAGGTGTTAAGTAAACCAAGTGAATAAATGACGCATTTTCTGTAGACGTAAAGATAACTCGTGTTAGACGAGTTTGTAGATCCCCGAAAAAATTATTTCCATATGTCAAGCAAGACTCGTGGAAAACGATGGATCATCCATCTCCTCGTATAGTCGACAGCGTGTCCTTTACTGGTTTGCGTGATCTACAGTGGCATTGTTTTGATGAACGTATGTGTATAGAGAGTGTTTGTTCCTGAAAACAGTCGACGTGCCTGTTCTCGACAAGATGACACGCAGTGGAAAATAGATTGAGTTTGCTCAAGTAGCGTGACTCCCTTTATCACGGTTGTCCTCGATCACATCACGAGCGCATCACGTGAGCAACCTTCAATGTTACTGAGATCATCCTCGTTATGGGTTTCAGATATTTATAGGACACTTAACGGCACTTCATTTCTGTTTTGACATTGCACTTGACCCACATGTAAGTCAATTGACAGCACAAACTGATATTTCATCACGAAGTATAGCTGGTTTTATTAAGGTAATATGGGCCTCGCAGACTGAGAGACTTAAACTTTTGCTCAAACTTTCCTCAGTGAAACTTTCAGCCATACTCTAACCAAATCAAGAATAAAAAGCAGGGGTCATCATGCAAATTTTGGTACTAGAGAGACAAATTACCTAAGATTTCCTGATATTTGAAATTCATAATGGCCGCTATCCCTGTGTTAACTCTATTATGTTGAAAAATAAAATTTTTAATTTTCGAAAAACTAAGGCGGTGAAAACTTTTCTTTCCTCAAGGGCTTTAAAATGAGCCCCCACAAGTGGTATGTCAGGATAAAATTAATAAAATAGAAAGCCCGAATTTCTGTCCCCAAGTGGTGTGATGCAAACAAGCTCACTATAAATATTAAGAAAACCACCGATGTATTTTTTCACCAGAAACGTAAATAGGTGTATTTACATGGTAATATTTGTGTTAAAAGTGTGCCTTTAATTCAGTCTGATCAAGCGTCATTTGTTGGTGTAAATATAGATGAGAACCTAACTTGGAAACAACATATTACTAGAGTCAACGCACTAATTAGAATGAAGGCAGGAATTCTTTTTAGAATAAGAAATTTTGTACCACAAAATGTACTAGTATTACTTTATAAATCATTAATACAACCATACATTACATATGGTTTAGAAGTATGGGGAAATACGTATTCATCCTATTTAAATTCCATTCTCATCACGCAGAAAATGTGTATGCGAACAATAACTTTTTCTGGATTAAGAACGCCGTCATTACCTTTATTTTTTAAATTACGCATCTTATATGTTTATAAGCTTTACAAGCTGCTTGTTGGTAATTTTGTATTTGATTTATATCATCAAAATGTACCACATCCCATGATAGACTATTTCCAAGTTGTGGATCATTGTTATGACACCCGTCAAAAAGTAGGGATGAATTTAACATTGCCGAAAATGTACACATGTAAAGGTTAATCGGCAATTTCGTATACGGGTGCTCAATTATGGAACTCGTTGCCTAATGTAATTAAAGTTCATACTTCCAGGCATAGCTTTACAAAAGCACTGAGAGAGTATCTGTTACAGGAATACCTACAGTGAACTAGTTAAATCATAATAGTCGTCACATCATTGTGTAAGAATTTTCAGGAATACCTCGCTCTGATATCGAACTTGTATCATATAAATATAAAATAATGTTTGTAGAACTCTTTGTATAACAGCGTACGTGTTAACCTAACTAATTTAAATTTTGTAAATGGGCCAGGCTCGACTAGCGAACAGCTATATTTTCTGGCTCCACATTACCACTGAAATGAAAATTTTGTATTTGCTTGTTATGACTTGTGAAGTGTACTACTACTTTTCATGGTAATAAACCAAACCAAAAACCAAAAGTTTGATGAGAATATACACAGCGCACATGAGTAACATAGAACATCGTCAAGCAAATGTAAAACTTCAAACAGACCGGTGTGGTTTGTCGATGATATCACAAGATATCAATGATAAGACACGTGAATGACCAGAACGACCCTGTAAACAACTTATCACCCTGCAAAGAATGGAGATCATCAGAAACTCCTCAAATATTAATTCGTCAGTTGATACCGACAAGATTTTTTCGGGGATTTCAAACAATACAGCAACGGCGTCCCAGCTCCTGCAGCCACACGGACACGCTTAGCACCCCAGTTAGCGATGTTTACGTTGGCACTGCTCATAGTCATCAAGAAGTTAAGTTTCTAAGGTATTACATATCATGATCGGAAAGCGAAGTTGGTGCAACGACTTGCAAGGGTAAATCCGCTGGCCGGCACTTCACTATGATAGATTGATTTGACCAACCAAAGATTGCCGCCGATCAGTGTCAAAACACAAATGAGATTAAAGAAGGGACGTATAATTTATGGTTACTTTTACAACTTTTGATTAATACCCTGACATCGGTATTTCTGGAGAATACAAGAAAAATCCGTAAAAATGAATGTATGGTATTGCTTCAAGACTTGTGTATGACGGGCAGGGTCGTCTACGGTACCGTAAACCACAGTGACTGTAAACGTCTTTATGTTTTCTCTGCGCAATGTTCGTAGTGTTATTTTTCGAATCGTACTATCAATATTAACGGTCGGTTGAATTAAATTCTACCTAGTCATAGAAATTCGAGACGGCTCGTTCTTAAAATTGTTGCTTTTTTACAATATGTCCCGTAATAAATTTGTTATGAAGGAGTACGTAGGTTACACGATAAAAATGCAACATTTATACTATTCATTTGTATACATCGGTATATCTCTCAATCAAACTCTGTCTGACTCGCTTTATTTTTTTCTCTAATTAACTTATTCCTCTCTGAATTCTATTGCTGAGGCAATAAGTTGCAGTCATTGGCCCTGTACTACAATTTTGCCATCGGATTGCATCAGATCTGTTCAAATAAGCGGTGAAAACAAGCTCACGTCCTGGTTTTTTTTTGCGGAAAAAGAATTTTCCTTGTGAAATTATTCGTTATGAACTTGAACTTGAAACTACGCGTGCCTCATTTGCATGGCTATCTAATAATGTAAGCATCGAGTAATTGTAGTGTTACTCAGAATTCTTCTTGAAAGTTAAACTCTGGCGATTTAGAATCAAATCATCGCTTAAAAACTCTAAAATCTGGCATTCACGGTCAACCGTCTTCAAAATACAAAACGGTACTCAGCTTAAGGAAGTTCACGAAAAAATCAGGATATTTTGTTGTCCATTATATTAACTAACAATTATCATGAGATGTTTACGTCCAGAAAAAATTAAATGCTTTCAAATCTTCAGCCAAAATCCCAGACTGACTGTTCCAATACTATAGACATACACGTTTAGACGACTCATTATGGCCTACTTGCATGTTTCCAGTGATTTTTTCACCCACTCGTTGAACAGTTCGGCTGTGGTCTACAATGCAACAAGATGAATGACTAATAGTGAACGTTTTAATAACAAAACGAACGTGCGAAAATCGCAAAGCATTCACATTATTCAACGCTTTGTTGTCGAGGCTTTATGTACACGCGACGACTCTAGCTATTAGGCAAAGGGGTGCCGTTACAATCGTAACGCTCTTTTACTCTCCTTGATTTGTTGCCTGACATATTGTAATCGTTGGAAAACAAATCAACCCATCAGTGACCCTGCCCCAATTTCTTTGATGCAATGTCGCTAGAAATTTAGACATTTTAACTTTGCACACGAGCGTAAATATGTTAGTCATAGGGATTGCCCATTTGCTCTCGTTCACAGTTTAAAATCACAGTGAAGTTTGTAAATCGTTTGTTCATCGTGTGTTAAAAAAATCTGAAATGGTTAGGGCAGTCTACATTTTGCTTTTATTCTCCTTTCCCGTCAATGCATCTCCAAGGAAACAAACTTAGAAGTTCCCTTTGTTTCTATGCTACCCATTGGTTATATCATATCAAAAAGTTTTTTAGGACTATGTTTGTTTATCGGCCAGTTCCAGATTAGAAAAGGAACGGGGTTGTTGTATTGTATCAGATTACAAACCAAATCGATTCTATTCCATTAATCCCTCTGTTGATAATACATTTTGTTTATAGTTTTAAATTTGTATATAATTATGTTTTTTCCAGATGCTTTAAGCCGAGTTTTTTTTCTTCGGAGTGAAAGTTGTAGCAAATACTGCATCCGAGCCACTGCCGGACAAAATAAAAGTTTCACACTGGTCTTCTTCGAAATGTGCATTTTTTTCTGTCTATGTAGTGACGTCATAATATAGAGTTGAAGCCACTTTGATACCCAAGCACAACTTGAAGATCACCGTTAAAAGAAGAGTACGCTTGAGTCATAACTTTTACAAAGACATTCGTTATTTTGATTTCTTTGATTATGAAGGTATTTGCTACTCTCAACTAGACATCTACTTGAAAACATCTTCAAAGACCATACGTTTTAGTGGCACACATAATTTCTGGGTGCTCGGACTTTTCTCATGGACGGATTTATGTGTCGATATCGCTGACTGTCACGTCACGACGCATTTAATTACCCTCCCTTAAAGACGACGTTTTGACCGTAGGCACCACGATATATGGAGAGAATGGATTGCAGCACTTGTGAGCAGCTCATCATCTTGTTGCAAAAATTCAAGGACGATCGGTAAGTTGGGCAGTGTATAAATCTTAATCCAGAGGGACGTAGTTATAATGTGTGGATTTGCTAATATGTGCGCATGTCACACATGAACGGGTTTCCAATGATTGTATGTCGGTTCTTTTATTTTGTACAGCGCTAGTCAAAATTGACTTTAATATCTTTCCGTCTGCTGTGAGACTCACTCCTTTCGCTCTGTTGCAGTTCATTAGTCCTTAAAAATGACCGTTTTCTGAAATGAGGGTGCCTTAACAAGGCCGTGTGTTTGGCTGTGGTGTATTCGAAGGTCATTGCCACACGATGAACACGTTGCGTCATAATCTAAAATGTCACCGATTCACAAGAGTCACTAGTTTCAGTCGATATTTGACACAAGCGAACAGCGATGGAATTTCAAGTAACGGGGAACCGATTGGTACTTTTAAGAACGAGCGGAAAATAGTCTATCGGTTTGGCCCATTTAACAAGCCTAGCTCTCCAAGTCTCTCAAAGGAGTCTGAAGAGATTTCGACAGCCTTGGGTTACATCGGATTGTAATAAGTGAGTAATTTATAGTCTGCGGTGCACTCCAAGTCATGGTCACGTATATGTGGATATTTTTTCCAGTTATCTTTTCAAGTTTTAAATGCGAAGCACTAAATCCTGTTCTCCACAGCACAGCTCGACATCACTTTTATCACTAATTTCATTCAGGTTGCCATTGTAAATTATCGTATGACCGTAATTTATAGCAAATACTGTCATAGTGAAACTAATGTCTCAACGGCGCCTCCGATTCAACTTTGATATTAAATTATAGAAACCTATTATTAATTCGAAAATTCATATTTTTTCTACATATCTTTGTGACAGTGTCTGTTTCCCATTTTGGTGCAGCCCTCATTCAGAAATCTGAGTGGTGAAAAATCTATCACTTAACTCTCAAAACTCAGATTCTATCTCAAAATGTATTATATGACGTGATTAGCATGTTCTTTTCAATCATTCATTTTGTCGATGATACACGGAAATTCTTAAAGTGCATCGCTTTTCAAAATCTTGATTGTAGTTATATATCTGAAATTTTATGGTATAATTATGTTTCATGTCGTAACAACGACAAACATTCCGGGGGAAATGGGACACTGATTCACCATCAAAAATACCTGCTTCTGAGAAATGTACGATTATATCATTTTAGTTTCAAAGAAACTCGATGACGTCAACGTCTGACAAATATGTAAAACAGTGTACATTTCCAAATTCTTCTAGCATCCTGCAGAATAATTTCTCCTTCGGCGAATATCTATCTATCTATCTATCTATCTATCTATCTAATAATCTCTCTATATACATAGATACATACATACATACATAGATACATACATACATACATACATACATACATATATATATAAATATATATATACATATATAAATATATATATATATATATATATATATATATATATATATATATATATATATATATATATATATATATATATATATATATATATATATATTACATCCCGCTGGGAGTAAATACAGAATTGAAGAATAATTTCTGTATCTTTGGTGATATTTTCATCATGAATTTTTTGAAAACAGGTGTATTTTCATCTTGTTTTCCTTAAAGTACGGTGAAATAAAAGGTACCATCGCGGCGCTCCGTGCGCACTGTGTTTTGCCATTGTCGACATTATGAATTCGAGTTCGGACGAAATCCAATCGCCGAGATTTACACCAGTCATTGTTCACAGAAGGCTCTTTTGACAAGTTGAACGCGAGGCACTCAGGCATAATTTTGAGGTACAGTACAAAATAATGACATGCAGAACAAAAATGTTGCAAACCTTCAGGTATAGGCAATCGAGCATATAGCTATGGCTATGTAACAACAAAACATGCAAAATTGTTATTGCATAATTTTCAGGCTGCGCAATCGAGCATCCAAAAACTACGACAGTATCACGAAACGTGCAGCACTGTTCAAATTTGCTGAAAGTCTATTTTTCATATTCCCTGAGACGCAATTGACGTTCGGCCTAACGCACTAGAGCCCGTGAACTTGATGATGAATGTAGTCTGGCTTTACAAAACACTCAAGGCAGTTTATACACCCAAGGCTGAAACCTATGTCAAGGGAGTCTTCTTTCGAAGTCTCCATAACTACTAATCTAATAGGCATTATGTCACGATCGATGACCTATGACCCACGCACTCGTCTGTCATGTTCAGCAGGAAACACTGTGCATTATTTCATTGTATGCATTTATGCATAGGTATACCTATCAACCTATTGCCTGACCGATTCACTCACTCACTCACTCACTCACTCACTCGCTCACCTACCTCCTACTCGCTAAGTCATTTACTTACCGTAACTCACTGGGTGCCTGCCTGACTGACTTACTAACTGACTGACTTACCGTCTGACTGATATACTCACTGGTCGAGTGACTTCGCACTGACTGACTAAACAGAAAACTTATTTGCCTAGTACTTAATCACTCACTGAATTTACTTACAGGGACCGTCTCACATTGTCGCATAAGTTCAAAAAGCGAAATTCATTCGTTTACAGGGGGAGGGGGTTTGATCTCCATTCAGTTTGTGAACTCCACCTTCGCACTTTTATTTTGTGATCACAAGTTCTTCGTGTGTAAAAATAAACAAAAACTGCACTTGAGCCAACAAATTCTACAGTAACTGTTTCCAGCCTATTCGTGTCCCAAACACAATTTATCGACAATAATATTGTATCCTAAACCTTTAATTTATCAAATTATAAAGATAAAAAGTGTCATTCTTTAAATGTGCTATAAGCAACTGCCTGCTCTAATCACACCTGGTCATTTCACTCTCACTGTGCTGAGCAAACAACACTGAATACTGCAGTCTTCACGAGACGCATAATTCTCAGCGAAAATGTCGGTAAAAAGCACCCCAAGGACGGGGAAGGGGGTTAGATCTAAACGAATCAAACTCGTTTCTTCAACATATGCAACTTTATGCGACAATCTGAGTCGATCCTTTTGCTGTAATTTCTCACACACACACAAAAATTAGTTGAAGAAGTTCTGCATTGTTTTCCAAAACGTTTCTATCACTTGGTAAAAATTACCAATGTCATTAGATGTAAAGCCATAGACTTGGTTCAAGTCTTTGATTTGTGAATGTTTGAGTGGAGTGAACGCGACGATTTGCTTTTTTGCTTTCATGTGAAACGCGTGAGTGGGGTGTGTAACCTCCACAAATGTAATAATCTCCACAAATGTAATATCAACCATAATTGTAATAAAGGGCACCCATAAATGTAATATCACCCATAAATGTAACAAAAATCAACCATAAATGTAATAAAAACACCAACCACAAATGTAATAAATTGTAACCATAAATGTTATAAAAAAATTACCCATAAATGTAATACTTGTCAACCATAAATGTAATAAATCTATTTTGTCGTTGCAATTGAGGAATTAGCCCTTAAATATTGAACTCCACACATTATTCATTTCTTGATTGTTTGCGTTTAGTGTGTTTTGCATATTTGAAAGTGTATTTTACGTTTCCCTGTTTTGTGTACAAAACTGATTGGTCATGGCGAGACACAGCTGTAATCTGAATGTCAGTGCAGTCTCTACTCCAGAGTGGGGAAGGCTGTATAACACTACGATCCTTTAACGCCGTTTTTTCGAAAATTGCCGTACTTTCTTAATCAATTGCCTCAAATTGGTCTTGTGGAATAATCGATAGATTGTCTGTATTCCTATGTTGTCCCACTTGAAGTTTGTTCCTTCACTAGGGATGCCAGGATGTCTAATTTTGTTCTACTGTGTTCAAGGTAGTGTACGTATTGTTTTTTACTAGATTGAAATATATGTTCTCGTCAACATGTTTTGTGTCGTAAGTTTCTGTTATAAAGTTTTATATTTCTCTGTTATTTGTTCTGAGTCATCTGTCATAAACTTTGTGTGGTATCACTGGTTGACGAGTTATTTTGACGCTTCCTTATTATGTAATTTATAAGTGTCTAGAACTGCTGTTCCACTTCCATTATCTAACGGTTTGATCAGTACCTCGCCGTTTTCTGATAGTGTTCTCAAAGTATTCTATTCTGTGTTTCAGAAAGGAAACCTAGTTTCAGGAAAGTATGCAATAACCTTACACTAGTCTTATTAAAGTTATTATTTACTCAGGGCATTGATAAACAAATGATCACATATGCAAGTTCGAGTTTATTACATTTATGGTTGAGTTTTATTACATTTATGGTTAATTTGTTTATTACATTTGTGGTTGCGGGTTGTTACATTTATGGTTGACTATTTTATTACATTTGTGGTTGATTTTATTACAATTGTGGTTGATATTACATTTGTGGAGATTATTACATTTGTGGAGGTTACAGGGTGAACGCAATGAGTGTGGTGAACGCTATACAGGGGAGTTTCTTTCTTCGCAGACTCAAAGGTAACGCGTTCAATCGCTATGAAAATATGGCCTGGGCTGCAGAATTTCAAATAGGTTTGCATCAAATACGAGAGACAGAAGAGAAAATATTGCAAATGATTTTATTTTTTTAAATTCACCGACTTGAACCAAGTGTAATGTCCACCTTTCAACTGTGAAATTGAAAGCGTCTTTTCTGTGTTGCATGCACCGCGGTAGATATGTTTTTAGAAGTAAAGATATGTTTTCGTATGTGAACTGTGATATATTGTAAACAAAACCAAAATGAAATCCCCATACACGACAATTATCGTTTGCAGTGCCAACTCTGTTACTTTTACTTATTGACGTCGGCAGAAACAACAAACCTGTACTTCTTCAATATGCTTGCGACAGAAAATAAACGCGCAATTGTCAAATTCTTCAAACTCACTTTGACGGGTATTTTAGGTGACGTCATCGTAATGCAAAGCTTAAACAGCGAAGGTGTAATACAGAATTGGGACTGTTTTATGTTGAAGAGTAAAAGTGTCTGCCTTTCACGTACATCGATAAAATTCAAGCCCTGATCAGGATTGCAGGCTGATATTGTCACAATTTTAATTTCGCTGGACACATGTGCATTTCCCAATGTTTTGGAATTATCTGGTATTGTCTGACATTAAAACACAAAGTTGGAGAGGGAACTATGGTGAATCCCCGATATGACCTCTAACTGGGATTTTTGTTCCAGTGTAAAGGTTCATTCTCTCGGAGAGTAAACAAGTCTTTATGGAGATTTAGAACCATCATGGCCTACACCATGTACACGTCAATGAAATGTCAGGTTCACTGAAATGGCAAGGCCCCTCTAGTAACACGACAACATCGGAAAGGACTTATTCATTTCAACAGTTAAGTCCTTTGCATGCAACTCCACCCCGAGGCCAGCTCCCCTTGCATCTCCGTTGCCCTAGCAATCAAAACGACGTTGCGACCCGGAAAGTTGCCTCAAGCATGATCCTTTAATGTCAAGCACCCTTTCATGTTGCATGGTCAGGTCTACCAGAATGGAGTCTCCGGTTGTTTGACAGGTCACACATCGGCTGCTATCATCCATTTCACCTTTATTATATTCGGGTTAGAATAGGTAAGAATCAGTGCGTGAACGAATAATTGTTTGGTGCAAAATCGCCTCCGGTTGGACACGTACGGAGGCCAGTCATTTTTCTCCATCTCACATCACTTCATCAACATTTGAAGACCTTTCCATCTTCACAGACAGCCATGTCAGCCAGAGGCGCGGGATTTCACCCCGAGCGTGATATCCATGGCGATGTACACGACACGTTTACTAACGCGAATCAATGTGAACTCGCTTGTACAAAAATCAATTTAACGGTTTACCTGGTCTGACAATTCTTACATCGTTGACAGGATTTCTACTTGCATCGCTGCTAATTCAAAAGAGGGCGAATTTCAAAGCGATGATACACTTAGCCTCTCATGTTTCGCAGAACAATTTGAAAGAGATGCCTTTTCCATACACGCTAAATTTCACACTTGTTTGGCTGAAAATGTCACTGATTTGAAGGACCATATTCGATGTGACAATGCTACTGGTTCTGCAGTGGATATGCAGAGTGTGTCAGAAAAGGGTCAAAATGTGCAGAAAAAGAGAGCGGCTACTGGGCAAATTTACTTTGATGTTTCCACATCTGTGATTTCCGTCTGACTTGATTCGTAAGTATGTAAAAAAACGCAGGCTAGATCTGCCTAGCAATGAAGCATCAGTTCCCAGGTGGAATGGTTGCCTCCTCCCGCTCAGAAGAATTATACATTCCAACTGTCTTTAAATAGTTATCTTCTACACATGGCAGAGTACTTGTCCTGCACTTCGAAGTTCTTACCCAGGGCAACTCACGGTCAGAAATCCACTCATCGTAATACCGCTGTACGCGTAGTCTCTGGTTTTGACGTTACTAAGACGTCTCGGAGGTGAGGCTTTCCTGAACGCCAGAAGCAGAAGTAATGAGAACACATTGACCTATATAGCTCCATCTACTTCTGCCAGATGGGCAAACAAAGACAGAAGATGGATCGCCTGACTGCACTTCGTGAAGCTTTTAACACATACCATATTTATGATTTATGATTTTCCATACATACATACATACATACATACATACATACACATACATACATACATACATACATAACCACATACATACATACATACGGAACGCACATACACAAGCGAATCCCCTGTTTCGTTTGTAAATGTGCAATCCGTATAAATCGTGTTTCTTCGTAAGCATGGACATCGAAATCAATCACGTTTACAAACAGATTCGCTTTGAGGCTGTTTTTGTAATATTGTTCTTTGGTCAGCAAAGAGATAAGTGAGTCAGTAATTTTCCATGTACCCTTTTCCTAGCTGGCAGCATAATCTGCCCACCTTGGGCAAAGAAATGCACCCGTTTCACTTACTGTAATAACAGGATAACACCCACCCGGAGAGAAAATGCATTATTGAGAAGCTAACCTGAATCGCCAATCAGTTGCTCTCAGTAACAGTAGCGTCACTTATAAATCAGTCGAAAGTTGAGAGTGATCGCGTGACAGTTTGGGAAATCAAGTTTTTCACTGCGGAACTTAGGTCCTTATCAAAATTTGATTCACATAAGTGACGCAGATAAAATCAACTCTTGAGCGGCAGACAGTGGACTAACTAGCTATATTGACGAAAGACGAGGAGGCACGCAAATCTGTTTTTTATAGTTGGATGGCTGGAGTCAAATACAGGGGTAACCTTCTCACAGATTTTGCAGGTTTAAGTGATCATCCGATGACAGCTGTTGATTGTTTTAACCCTGGCTCCAACTCTTCACTGTCGCGGTCACGTTGACTAAAAACAACTTTACTCACTTTTGTCTCACAGGGATTGCCTGTGACACTTAGAAATCCTTCCAGATTATGAATATTAAAATACGATGAATTCTTTAGAGGAACATTTCCTTGATTGAATCTCCTCGCCTGAGTAAAAGAAATGGCCACGGCCCATCGAGCACCATTATACTGATGAAAATTTCATAATTTGTTTAATCAAACTTCAAGATTTCGCTTTCTGCATTGTACTTTTAATATTAGCATAAATGCAAATATACGTTATTTGCATTCCACTTTCGGAGAAAAATACGAGATGCGAAAAGAAACCGAATAGGGCTCTATTCGCTTACTCACTCCTGGGAATACAAAACTTTGTCAAATGAGGAAAACGGCTATACGGTTTGCTGTAGCTGCTGGGTTGATTTCCGTTTCTAACATACATTCTGAAGTACTTGTACGATATATACTCTTATGAATTTTGCGAAACTTTGAACGCCTTTAATTTTTTCCTCGATTAAAACTACAGGGAAAGATAAGCAAACTAATCGATAACAGTCCGAGATTAAAGATGAAACACTCAAGAACACTATCTGAGATTTACTGCAAAATTTGACTGAGATAAAATGTATGTTTTAACCGTCGCTGGGCGCCAAGGTTTCGACGCCGTCTGATTCCAATATTAGTATGCGCGCAATCTCAGAATTTCTAAACAGAAAAACGAAGATTTATGGTGGCTGAGACGAAAACGTCAACTGTGACTAGCCCGCAGTGACTGCCTCCAATTTATATTCAGAACGAGTAGGGCAAATTTAATTTTGCGCGGTCAATTACTGTTGCTAACATACACACGGTCGTGAGTGTATGGTTTGGTTCATATAGGTTTACGCTCCCGTGCTATCGCATCGATATTTAATAATCGAAATCTTGTAGGCTATTTCTTTCCCATCTAGAATGGCGATTGAATTACAAATTACTCCATTCGACAGAGCACTTGGAAGTGTCCACTCTCACAGCAAATCCATGGTACACTGAAGTGCATTTTAACGATGTGTGTGGTTTAGTTCGCTTGGATGATACAAGTTCTCCTACTTGCCGGCCCAACTGGTTATAAAGTTTTGCTCGGTTCTACTTTCACCGCCAGAAATCATCTTGGGTGAACAAAAGTGCCTCCCACCGTACAACCGGCAGATTAGGACATGCAACCCTGCTGATTGGAACTATTAGGGGGAACCATTTGATTACGGGGGTGGTGGAGGGTTTTTACGAAAAAATGTCAGCGGTTGGAGGATAAAAAATAATTTGATCCTGTAATGGCTTGAGAAAAATAATTCCAACAGATTTGCGTTGCTTTTGAATAAGTGAAGAAAAGAATTTGATGAAGGATAGACAATAGAATGCAAAAAAATGCTGTCACATCGGCTGGAAAAACGGTTCTGCCCTTAGGTCTACTTTTGTCGCAGTGATTGTACAAACGATATTTTCTCTCGTATGCCGATTGGTCTCAACAATGACTTTTGGCAAATGCCATGTCACATCTTTATGGGTATTGGTTTAATTCATCTCAAGGTATTTCCTCCAAGTTGCCAAATGGCTGAACCTACGAAATATTGTTATACTTTAACGATTGTCGTCGGCTCCTGAAAATTTCAAATTCTTAAACTTTGCTGTTCAGTTGCTCTATTCATATCCCATCTTTGGAGTCATTACGGCCATCACCAAGAATATTTGCCCTCCCGTGCTAAATGCACACAAAGCGAAGGGTCCTTGGTTTTTTGAAATTCAATTTAAAAGGCATTCCATTTAAAAGTGCTGTACTCCAGCGCACAAATTTCAAACGACACCATTAGTGCATGAAAATTACACTGAATTTAGTACCTAGGAATATGTACATCAGAATAACTGTGTATGTATATCTGTCCCATTTCTTTCCATAGCTCTATATGCAGACCTATGACGTATTTTTCTCAGTATCAACGTACACTTATCACCCTACATACATAGATGCTCAAATAGAAAGATATATAGATACGTATACGCTAAGAGGATATGGGTACACGTGAATACATACATACATACATACATACATACATACATACATACATACATACATACATACATACATACATACATACATACACATTTACATACACACAAACTTACACACATATATTTAAACACACACTATTGCTTATTTGTGCATGCACAGCATAGAGACGAAAGCGCACGTAAAAATGGTCGTACATTTGAGCACAATCCCGATTTAATTAGAGGCGAGCAGT
Source organism: Ptychodera flava (assembly GCA_001465055.1). NCBI lineage: Eukaryota > Metazoa > Hemichordata > Enteropneusta > Ptychoderidae > Ptychodera > Ptychodera flava. The sequence goes on along the minus strand of LD347184.1, from coordinate 405,824 downwards.
AGTTGCAGCCCGGAGTTGCAGTCAGTGAAACTTGCATGAAAGCAGACTCACGAGGATCGAAAGGCAGCTACATGTGATCAGATCCGTGAATTTCGAACTTCTCGGGGCGAAGGAAATACATGTATACTGAAATCAATTGCCTGTCTTTTTGAAATTACTAGGCGAGTACAGACTCAGTTGATGATAGGGAAAACGTGCACTGATACACGTGTGCAGGGTAGTATATGAGAGGGAATATATTATAGGACTATATGCCTTTACCATACTTTTCAAATGAAGAATTCAAATTATTTTGAACCAATAGAAGGTTAGTCTATAACAATTCTAACAAATACATTTTCCTTATGTTGCCCACCACCACAAATAAGGTCAATAATGTTCGATGTACATTTCAAATGTTGTTACCATTTTCATTAGGATGTCATAAGATGTCGGTATTGATGTAAACTTATTGTGTGTGTTTGAACAGACTTTTTGACCTCAGGTCACATTGGAGACATGCTCTGTCATTAGAACTTGTAATTTGATGTGGTTTTGCTTTAATAGGAAATCCGACGAAAAGCAGCATTGTCTCGACATTAACAATATGGTAACAGCACCGCTGAAATGAGATACGATTTCGCAAATGCTTAATGCAAAGCAGGACATGTATATACGATGCTATCTCCACATTTCATCGATCGATGGCGCATTCCTGGCGCTGAACATGCAGGTAGTGCCCATAGATAGATACATGTGTGTGTGTGTATGTAGTGGAATTTATGTGTCAAAATATAGAAAAACGGCCTGTAGTACACTGGTAGCTTGTGATTAAAAACTAACTCGGACAAAAACTATGAACAATGATATTCTGGTGACGGTACATCCACAGTGTGTAATCTAACAGATGGTTTGATTTGATACTTTGTGAATCGCAAAAATATTTATTTTCAAGACATTTTCATTAGCCGATAAGAATATTTTTAAAACATGCTCTACATGGCAAATTTGGTCAACTATACCGTTTATAGACCTTGATGGATGTTTGAATATATAGCATACTGGTAACAAAGACATGTTTACCTGTAAGCGCCTTTCGCAGTAAGTTTAAATGCGTTTTCCGTTTAATGCTTTTAATATTTCTATAGTTTTCGGTAAAAGGAACATGAAAGCTCAGCTTAAATAGAACACGCATGGCACACTTTGAACACATACCCTTAGAAGCATCACTTCCTCAGACTCGTCGCAAGGCCATTCCAAGGAGCGGCGCTGGCGATTATCTCCATGGCAACCTGATGATTATATCGCCGGTGATAAAAATTGATCCTCTGACATTTCAGAAGTGTCATTCGTTTTTCTTCTTTAGATGTAAATATGGCAAAAAAAAAGCCCAACAGTTTCTGATTCCATTTCAGGAGGGGACACAAGACGGAGAAAATTTTGTGAATGTGATAACACCGACAAGGGTAGGTATGTAGTGTTTGACGGCAAGGGTATTAACCATCGCCTCAATTACACGCTTGGGCGCATGCTTATGAGAGGTAGACACACGTACTTTTACCCTATGGAACTAAAAAAGGCAATGATACAAGTATAGAGAGTCGTTTTTCATCAGCCATTAAAATTTGCCCAACGCCAAATATAGTGGATTTTATGTGTCTGAGTCATTTAGGGACCCGAGTGCGTAATAATGTGCACATGTCTATATAATATAGTCAATAGAAATATGCAATCAAGGGAATAGAGTAAAGATGAAATAGCACAGGCTAGAATTCATTGCATGGATATCCCGCCTGGAATGTGACATCCGTCTGCCGCATGAGAATACAAATAAACGGGATTATGGCCAGTATATATGTCCTGCGCGTAAAGAAATGTTGAGCGATCAGATCATTTCGATCTTGTAATCATAGACGTAAGGCATTCTTCTATTGTGAGTCCCTGAGGTGGCAAACTGCTTCACAGGGGGAAAAAACGTCTGAACCCGTACAATATTGAGATGTTGCTCGGTCTCCAGGTTTGTATGATCCACCTATCAGCCACAGCACAGTTCGCTTGTGTGTCTTTCTGATGGCAAGCAGCTGCTTGTGGCGACGATGACCGAGGTGTTGCGACTCTGCATCGAGCTGCAATTCAACCGTCCCGTGTGAAAAATTGCAAACCACGCCACCCAGCGAGTTTTGAAGTTGACCTCGTACAAAATAAGAGCTTTGCATGACAATGCCTGTGCATTGTCAGAGTATCATTTCTATTTGTAACAAGGAAGGCAATCACTAGAATCCAAGTTGGCCAACGGCACTAACAAAAAAACGGCTTTACTATCAGAGTAAAACAGCTGTGCCTTTTGTACAGAAATACAACCATTCTGCTGAGCTTTACACAGACATCGTATTTTGAAAATGCTATATACGCATCCCTTAGCGGAAAAATTCAACATTTTCCTTACACAATTGAATATTACTGAATTCCAACCGTGATGACAAATACTTTTCTTTCTGAGTAGAGAGCCACGCCGAATCAAATTGAAAGTGATGACCGTTTTAAGCAAATTTGAATGAAGTCTCTCCTAAATAAATCATTTCAGCTACAAAGCAGGGTTTAGTATAAGATCAATGAATGTTTAGCTCGATACTTTATTTGTTTTACAACCTTACGACTCATGTAAATTCCTGTCTCTGTAGCTAGGCTGACAACTACGACTCCGTAGAGATATATACGGGCATTGCAGTTGAGCGTTCCACCTTTGCAGCGCCTAAATTATTCAAAACGGTTTGCTCGCTCGTAAGACCCTGTGGTGGTTCAGCTTCATTCAATAATGCGTAAAGTAATTTCAGAATCACTTGTATTCCGCGATGTGCGTATAGTGTAATATCCCTCCGCGAATCGGCTGTAAATCTTCCTGCCAGAGTGCGTGTTCACAAGCGTTGTTTCATTAAGGGATTACGCTAAGACAATATTACCTTTGCTCGCAGCCATAACAACTATTCGATCGAACGCATTCAAGTTGGCTTTTTTTTTGCTTCGTCCCCCAAGGCGAGCTTAGCAGGGGCACCAGTTCGCTCAGAAAGTATGACCTATGGGATCAACACAGACAAAGAAAGCGCGGCAGATTTCCCACTAAGACTCAATTCACCGTATTACTCCGCCTCCTCGGATCCTAAAGGGCAGCAAAAAATCATTTAGTTGCGAATAAATGTAGATCTTCTGGCAGCGATCGGTAATTGCATACCTTGATGTCTTCATGGTGAGCGATTTGGTGTATTATGCACAACAATTAGTCCATCTGTGTCGACCGCGGGAATCCCATCACCCAGGACTAGGCGTTAGGCACAGAGCAAATACCTTCAACGGTAGGAATCGTCTCAGAGAGAGGGAAAGTTTATCAGGCGAATCGCAAACGAGATGAGATATACGATAAAATCACTGATTACGATGATGTAATCTCGATTACACTGAAGGTCAGAAGTTAGTCAAATATTACCATTTCACAGTTTGCTGTGAAATATCACACGGCGCCCGAGTTCTTGTGTGGACCAAACAAACTTTTGCGATCACCCCAAGTATAAATGTATTTAAAAGCTACTGGCAGGAAGTCACCGCTAGGGCAAGGAAAGATATGGTTTGCAAATCGAAGTTTAATTAAAATGTTAGCTGCCTTAACATTAAGTGCATTCGGGAATGCAAACACTTTACCTCCTAATATATTCTATCAGATCGGATACGCTGCGGCAAATTCGAAAAGCCTCGTTGTTTGCATGTTTGTTTCCGAATATTGTCAAAATGAAGTAATTTGGAAACATATATGCTTCGTCTGATCATCTACACGTACTCATTATGAAGAATAATATATGAATAATAATTTGAAAATTCTTTCGAGGCTTAAGGTTTGTTTCCGAGTAATCCAAGAGATTACAAAATTGATAGGGCATAAATCACGGAGCGGAAATGCTTTCTTTACAGCTATATGTTGGCATTTGAAAGAAAGTTTACAGGTGGCTTTATGCCTCGAGCCTTATCAAATAACAAGGAAACTGTCAGAAACATGCGTGCAACATTTGCAAATGAGGCCTGTTTGCGCAGCATGGACGCAACGCGGCTAACAGGTAGAAAACCCGCACTAAAATTTATTCATAGTAATACGACCTGTAATTTTAACGCTTGAGTGCGCATGGCGTGACCGTCCTATTGCTGTTCCGACCACAAAGAGTTCAAGAGAACTTAACGGGGGTAGGGGGGCATTTTACAAGATTAATATACGATAGGAAAGGTCTTTGATAAGGTCAGTAAATTAATAGATAAGTTGAAAAAAGCTTTTAGCAAGCTAGCAGGCTGCCAGACTTATAACGTAAAAACTGATTTACATAGTTCTAGCTAACCATAAAGGACTAGAATCCTACTTGTTTGCAACAGTAAATGCTCTCGTTCATATTTCTCAAAAATTAAATGTCCTTTCATATGGTCATTTAATGTTTGCCAAGGGCAAGAGTTCACCACCGTTTTAAGTGTGCAGAAATACGCCCACAATGAGACTACCAAACTTTCTGACAACAGGAAAAATATCTTGTCATAATAATCGTTATCTGGTTTATTGCGCTATCATATTTCTGGTACCTTAATATACAATTTCTTTCAGTATCTATTTCTGCCTAACATATCTAATATATCTATCTTGTAAAATTAGAAAAACATTAGTAATATTCAAGTATAGATTTATAAATTGAAGACGTTAGCCTAAGTACAGCGTTTGCATTGTGATATCTGCTTTCAAAATACTTAGATTGGACTACCAAGTTACTTATAATAAGCTAAGAATATCATGAACAGGACAAATTTCAGGTTTCAATTTCTGTGTAAAAAGGTATTCCAGAATAACGTAGCGCCAGTTCTGTGGCGATTTTAGTATGTTTACAGCCACGATGTGCATTTTTTGCGTCAGAGCGAGTTTATCTGTGATAGTTGAATGACAGGTGGGAATAATATTAATTCAAATAAGTTAATCTCCACTCTATCAACTGTAATCTATAGCGTAGATTACAGTTGTTGTCCTTACAGTGCTGGCGGACCGTGAAAACTCGTGCTTTTGTCACACTCCATTCTCTGATCTAGCGAAAATACGTCACCAGTAAATTGAACCTTGATACAGCTTTTAAATTCGCTTTTCAAATTATTTTCGTCGACTTATCAAACCTGCCTACACAGGAATGGGTTACACTCGGCATCACCAAAGATAGTGATTAAAATAGACACTCTCAGTCCTAAAACTATAAATAACATCCCTTCTTTAGGAAGCTTCGCGTTTCCAGTGTCTATTGACTAAACAAGCAACTTGCACATGCATTACATGCATATGTGAATGTTTGCGGTCAGAGTAAATTTGCATAAATCCAAATATGGTAAAATGTGTGGCCATATATGGTAAAAGATTTGTACGACCATATAAGGTAAAAGAGATGTATATGTGTGACCATATATGGTAAAGAGGTGGAATAATGGTAGCACTGGTACTCTCAGTAGCGGCAAACCTTTTTTTGCCCAGCTTCACAATTGAAAAGTCATTGACCTGCCACATTCACGCCATGAACAGATGACCGAACTCAATACATCTTATTGGTGCTAATGGAACTTACCATCGTAGCCTCTCTGACCGAATCAAGACTGTTGATGAACATGCTGCAGGTGACCAAGACAGCTGAACCTGCAATGTCAGAGCAAAATAAAGAAAAAAATGTCAGCTGGCGTTCACAAACGCGAAAATTAAATATACTTCGAATCATTGCCAATGGGAAACTAATAATTTTTACTGTTTCGCTGATAGCCGAAATGTACCTGCATGCCCATGAATGTATAAACATAGCACCAACATTTCTTGCTATCCACCAATGTTTGTGCATATAAATGCAATAGTTTACTTTTGTGCATGTTTTTTGATTTGTTAAGAAACTGACATGGGCAGCACACCCTATACCCTCTATCTATCTATATATATACTCATGATAAAAAGAGTTCAAGGTTACGGCACTGTACATCTCTTGTCAGTCGTGCCGGATTGCGTCACTCCTCGTTCTACGTGTCCTATACAAAGGTCACTCGACTGACGTATTTGGAAAGATCCATCGAATCAATTTAGCGCTGAGATTTGCGTTACGACATTAAGCGCTGCGTTCATCATCGGTGGCCGTTTCTACGTTATTTTTATCGGGGGACCGAATTGATTTTCATCGATTTTGTAAAGCCACGCTGCCGAGTCGTTCACCTAAACAGTGTAGCACGTATCAAGCAAGAACGCGTTCGAAGACAAAAATCAAGAGGAGACAGACGTCGACGAAAAATTATTAGTCCAGGCTGGTCAAAGGGAGAACATACGAGCCAACCAACCAACCAAGATGGTTGATGGTGTCTCCTAGAAAATGCCAGAAATTGATTATTTAATTGAAATAAAAGTATCATATATTTGGCTGTAAGGCCTTTATACTCCAGCAAACATTCTAAAGCTAGTAAATTTAGCTTAAGATAGTACGCGCCTTGAAAGTGAAAGACTAAAACTTTTGCTCAAACTTTACTCCGTGACACTTGTAACCACACTCTTACCAAAGCAAAATTAAAGTCAGGGGTTATTGTGCAAATTTTTTGAACTAGACAAACAGATTACCTTAACTTTTACTGATATTTGAAATTGCCACAATCACTGTGTTAACTCTATGAAAATAAAATTAAGATTTCAAAAACCAAAAAACAAGATATTTTTTGTCTGACCCCAAGAGCTTTAAAGTGAGTCCCCACAAGTGGTAGATCAGAAAAGTGTTGGAAAATTTTGATAGTCTGAATATCTGTCCCCAAGGCGCATTCTACCTGAAGGGATAAACTGAAGTAAGCGGTCTCTGCAGTATGGAATTCAAATGTGCTCAACGATGGCTAGGCGTTACAATGGAAGACGAATAATGCATAGATTTAATTTCGTTTTCTATCAGAATATCGGAACAAAATGTTTAACAATATCTGGAATCGGATTCAGCCCCTGAATCAGACCTTCACGTTCCTTCGTGAGTAGTATCCATAGCAAGGTGTATTCCGTCGAGAGAGTGGCCCCTGTTTGTCTTCAAATCATTACGGCCGACAGGCACTATTCTTGAAGACTGTTGAAATAGTTCACGCAAACCTCTGACTCAGATAAGTAGTGGTTTATTTCACTGAGACTTTGTTCTTATCCACTTTGATATTAATAAACGGATGGCTGGGTATTTCATCGATCTCTTGCCGGTGAATGTGTATTTTACTTAAACTATAAATACGCCCGCAGATAAATGTTGACGGCCATTCATCATCATATTATTCCCAGTCATAACATGATGATTTTTCATTGCTGTCGAGCTCTCCGGTTGGATCATTATTCATCAAACTGAATCTTACAGTTGTTTTAAGTAAAATAAGCGTTAAATGACAGGCTCCGACTAAAACGAAGAAACTGTAAATGGCTCAATATGCTAGATTTAGGCTAATGTTTGGCGTAAAGCATGCTGTTCTCGGAGACATTTAATATTCTTAGCGTTCGGAAATATGCAAAACCCTGTCACTGTTTCTATTTATTTTTTTAAATTAATTTAACCGGTTACTTTTTGCAAGAACGATAGTACCAGGCCAGATTTGGGGAGAACACATATCGAACGGGTCGACAAGGTCAAACACGTTCGGGAATCTTACGTCACCTGTCTGCTTTTGCGGTGATACTCAAAATCCAACACTACAAGACCGATGAATATGTCTTGACATTTGCCTATAGAGTAGACACAGAAGTGTGGTAGTGACTCATAAATCAAGTAGTTAACACAGTCCAAGGCAACTATATATTTTTTTTCAATCCAGAAAATGTAGGCTTGTCATTCGTGTACATTGAACTTACTACATGGCGAAGATTAATCGCAGATAAAAAATATAAGACTTAATTAACCTCTTCGCTTAATTATAAGAGCCTTCAAATAAATTGCCCCACCCATCCCCACTGACGGGACAGTATCAAATTTAAAGCTATGTTATTGATTTTTAATTGTCGGACGAAAGATACTCATATATACCAAACAGCATAGCTGATTATTTACTATGAATCTTATGATAACATAATGAGATTGTGTTCGAGGCAGACAGAGTGACACTCCTGTCTAAAACTTTCCTCTCGTAACCTGTAACTTTCTGCGAATAAACATCGGGTGCAAGTGTTAAGTTCGAACTGAACACTGGAATGGTTACATGGATACAGGTACTGGGACCAAACGAGATTTTGTCAAGATCGTGACTTAAGAGTAATGTGTGAACCAGCATCACGGAAGCAGAACTAAACCGAGACGATGAATGACGCCTGATCGCCTTCGTCATAAACGAGTTGCATGTAATAGCAGTGAGCCGAACGGTCAGTGTTTAAGTTTTGTTTACGGCGAACATTTACCCTGTGAACCGGAGACGGATTTAACGGCGTTAGTTTTTCAGATGAAGTTCTCATATTCGTGAATCAATCGCTTCAAATTTACATTACGCCACTGACTTTCTAAATCCGTTTTATGAGATTTTGTACATAATTTACGGCACTGAAGAAAGCAGTGGCTTTATGTCTACCAGTTTCATTGAAATCATTGTCAGTCGCACATTCTCAGTTGTGCCATCGTCAATTTGTCTTCACATAGCAGACCGTTCACATTTGAGTACTGGGGCGAGGAATCAGATGATTCGGTGCTTGATAATAAATGTATGGGGATCAAAGATTACCAGAAAAGCGCCCTGGGCTCCAGAAATAACTAAATAGCCTTAATTATCATAGAGTGCCTTTAAAGGCCTTCGCCTCTGCCCAGTCACGAATCGGTGCCCAACTGTACAATTATACGACATGTTCACACCGTCCATGGCTTCTCGTCTTGATATATCGGAGTTGCTCTGACGGATCGCTCATTTTTGTCGTCCGTCAGTAGCTTTGATTTTTTTTCTCAGTCGTAGAATTTCACGGATCTTCATCAAGTAGAAGAGTTTTTAATATTTTGTCCCTACCGTGTTGGGTAATCACAGTCAAGGGAACGGAATAAACGGTACATCATGCAATCAACCCTAGTAGATTTTCCCCTTGATTGTGAAAACTCGCTCTCTTCCCCCCTTCCCCTGTTGCAGAATGTATGCTCTTGCTACAATCACGCAATTGTCTTTAATTGGGGCAATTTTGCGCATTCTATCGGTTCCTCGTCTTATTATCTGTAATGCGCCCAGTGGATTGAAGTTCGGTACTCAGGGTTTAGGCGAATAAACTGTATAGAACCAGGTTTAAACATCAAGCCCACAGAATGTGGTTTTGATCAGGTGTTTTATTGTAAATTTTGTGAATTTCCCAGAGTGAAAGAGGATTACTAGATATAGAACGGAGCTCTGAAAATGATTAACTGATCCGACATTTGGCGGAAATGGATTGAAATCGTTGACAGGCCAACTTCAATAGCCATGGGTCCGTAGTGGAAATCACAACTCGTCTCCCACAGGATACTAAATCCGGAAACTGTCTGGATTTGTTTTTCTTCGTAGATGGGCTTACTCCATATTTAATGAGCCATTGTGCACGAGTATTTCATTGGTTGAAGTAATATTTACAAATGTGAATACACTGCGTCAGCATGGATCTAAAAATCTCAGCACTCGAACTTTGAAACGTTTCAGGTGAGTGACTTGGTAATGCAAATGAGGTTTTGACAAGGAAAATTAAATTTGTGATGTTTGATGAATGAGTTCAGTAAAATCAACATAGCTAAGTATAAGCACACATTTACGTTGTTTGTTAATATATTTGGCACGCTATTTGATAGGCATTCATGTCCGCCGTTGGCCAGCAAACACAGTGTTCGCTATCTGACACTCGGACAAGACACACAAGTTGAACGGAGAGTTTCAAAATGGTCTATGGGAATTATATCGCGTTGTGTCAACGAACAAAAGGCAGCCAAAATATTGAAGGCGACAGCCACTAACCCTTGAAAACAAAGCACTTTTGCAGGGCTTTTTGCACTTACGCGTGACAAGTGGTGGAAAATGGCCATGCGTCAGTGACGAAGCATGCTCTCAACTGAAAAATCAAGCTTTCAAGTGATAGAAAGTCGGTGGTAAAATTACAAACCGAACCTGTAGAAGTATGAGTCTATCAGAATAATTTAGATTCCATACGTATCCAAATCGACGTGACGTGTGTTGAAATGTTCCTCTGTGTAGCACCTTTTGAATATGAATTCACTTTCATCAGATATACATCAGAAATCCTGCGTAGATCAGGGGACTGCAAGCTCACCATTTGCGCATGCGCGTTCACAGCTCCTTAGCAATGTTCCCCAGACACTTCAACTGGTGAAACCACTATGTTCTGTCACAACTTTTTACGTTATTATTCAGCGATGTTGATTTATTCATGGATAATATTTTCATATTGTTCAGTGCAGTACCTGATACTCAGGTGTAAGATGATATTCTGCTGTTTACGTTCCCATTTATTTAAAATGTGATACTCTGCTTTTTCCCAGCGGGTTTAATGTTTATCTCAACAACAATATCATGATATCGTTTGATCATACCACATCATAAAAAATCAATATTAATAGAGTGTATACACGTGAATAATCCAATAGAGAATATATGCATTATATAGTTATGTTTATTTCAATAACAACGATAACATCATCATATTTTTCTGGAACGGGATTGCTTTCAATTAAAAAAAATAAGTTCCCATGAAAGCATGAATATGCACGCACAATCATGGTCCAAATCGCTGATAGGAATATTAAGGATTCTGGCAATAGAATAACAACATCTGTCGTGTTAGCGGAGAAACATTGATGTTGGGTTCATTTCTTCAAGAATCAAAGACAAAGTCGGAATTTTCCATTAGCGCTCGGCTATGTATGGAAATCCATGACCCATGCAGATGTTTCCCGTCAAACGCCTCCCCGACAGCACCCATGGGTGTGTCATCGAACGGGAAATTCATAGCAGCCGTAAAGCATACTAGTCTGAAAAGCAGCTACGGTTTTTAACGTACTGCCGTGTGCTACGGTCTTAGGTTAAAATGCACCTCGAGCGCAGATCTTCGAAGTCGCAATTTTTTTATAATACCATGCTGATTAAATGCTTGGATAGACTGACTTGGAGCCTGCACAGTAAATGAATTTTTCACCATTTTGTTTCTGTGAATATCAAAAATTCGATTTTTCCGTACGGCTTCAACATAGCGTATAGCAGCCATTTTAAATTTCAAATTAATGTCGGTAAATTTTAGGCATTGTTTGTTTATTTAATCCCAAACTTGCACGGTGACGCTTGCATTTACTCTTGATCATACGGAAGAGAATGATTTGAAGTTTCCTCGAAGCAAAATTTTGAAAGGAATTCCTTTTCTTGAGGCGCTTATTACCTTTACTGAGCAATATGACCAGGCATGAAGTGCCTTAGCCCACGTATCTTTGTTATCGATACAATGTGATGTTGGGAGAAAGTACACTTTCTCGACATCAACCAATCTGGTTTCAAAACAAAATTGATGAGTATGTCACCCGTATACACATATATCTTACAATTGCTCTTCCACTGTGTGTTTTATATTTCACACTAAAAACATGCCAAATATAGTTTAAAAGAGAAAAAAAACCAGTCCTATATAGAAACATGGATGGATGACTTCACCCTTTTAATATTGCTCCATATCATTAATGAGAGACATGTAACGGACGAGGAAACAAATTAATCATGTTTTTGTAAAGAGTGCCTCGGCGCATCTGCCTCAAACTTATTGAACAGATGGTGAATACATTTAATTGACAATGAATACATTGGAGTAATTTTACTCCTTTAATAATATTATTGTCTTTTCTTCTCCAAACAAAAAAAATATATTTGAAGGTCAAATTCGAAAGAAGAATTATTAATTTTTCGACGATATCAGCCTACAAAGTGCATGAAAACATCCGAATCGCTTTGACAATACAACTGGCCAAATTGCGTGCTTCTTTTCAAATGAAGACACAAAGACATTTCGATTTAAAAATTTGGTGTGACAAAATGAAACATCGTAGCATTGGCAACCGATTGTTTTTTTTTGCTTTTCGCGCGACCATGTCTCAACTGAGAGGTGAAATTACCATCAATTTTATATTACGTTGGGTGTCGGCATTGTCTGCAGGGACCTTGAACACGCAAAGGTCTACGTTCCCCGGTACTCAAGAATGCTTGCTCGGTGTCGTTGCGTCCATCGTATGTACAGATCCACACCTGGGACGTTTCGAGTTCACAGATATATACTATAAACAGAGCACACAGTGAAAAAATCATGCACTTGGGGTTATCGCTATAACGGAGCGAAGACACTGAGTGATGCGCTAAAGCAAGTCATTCGATCATTTTATCAAGGACTTTTGAACTACTACGCTCACCTCCATCTTCTCTTGTTGCTGAAAGTTACAGTCAAAAGAAATATGACTATAGTTTGATAGGCAGCCTGAATAATATTTGCCTATTCTCTTCATGCCGTCGAATCATAATGTTAGCCTGTCCGCAGTCGCTTGGCTTGTCTCGTCAGAGAAGTTACATGTAAGGCGTTCACCAGTCCACCATCTAGCCTGGCTGAATTTAATTCATTCAGTTTATTCTGTTTTGATATTTATATGTCCATAGACTTGGAGTAAGTCTATGGTAAGGAGGACATTTAAATGCTGTTTAGATAATTATGAGGAGATATTAAACTTAGAAAATAATACGATTCTTTTCCATTCGACACTATCCCATCTAAAAGAAGCAATGGCGGTTAATCTTAATATATAGTCGGCACACATATTTCAATGTTTTTGGTCACACAGAACAATAAAACCAGCTCACATTGTCAAATTAGAAAAATTATCAATTGAATTCAGATCGTACAAAGGTTTGATGAGCTGACAATGAACAGCTTTAGGTGGGCACGTTCGGATTATTTGCTCATGTTCCTGTGTTTATCTCGCGCTAGACAGTCCGTTTTCTTTTCTTTAAAGATGGCATTCTATTATTTCGATAAATCCTGCGTCCATTATCAGGTCATGTTTGGTATTTGAGAAGTCAACATTCGGCTTCAGCGAAACGGCCAAGAGATCTCTTAGCCGTGGTAAGAAATAGCTGTTGCACAACCGCTTTCTGAAGTATTCAGGGTTTAGGAGAAGCCGCCATATAGATATGGCAACTTTATCTAAAACTGGACAAAGTTGAGTCTATTAAGAGCTACTTCCTTTGAAGTCAAACCGCCATACTGCCCATCTGGAAATTCCCTCAAGGAGAGGTGAGTCTGTACTCTGACAACAGACTTAGTTCTATGAAGACGTCACTCTTATGCTGCAATGGATCTAAAAATCTAACTAGACTCACAATGATAACAACCTTAAGTGTTGCTTCTCTGTTTGTCATCCGCCCCTCAGGTTCCCCCTCCCCCGACACATCACACCGAATGTGTGCATGATGGCGAAGCTCCGGTGGGAAGGCCAGTACTTGATGTATTAGCCGCAAAGGAGAGCGTGCTCCATATCATCAGGACCCGTTCACCGGATGAAAATTACCGGATGTTTCTTGATAAAATGCGAATAAATGGATAATTTCAACCGGGTCTGTGACCGCGGTTAGTGTTAGCTTTCGGGCCCCGGCAAACATTATTGCAACCTACATTTGAACGGGCTGGAGATAAAATGCAATCAGACGCCGAGGGCCAGGTTACAATATCTTTGCTTAGATTTCGCAGGCAAGAAAATTAATGAAATAATAAACAGACAAACGAACAAACATTAAGAAAGATAAATAAATAAAACAAAAATAAATAAATAAATAAATAAATAAATAAACAAACAAACAAAAAACAAACACATCTAATAATTATACATACATACATACATACATACATACATACATACATACATACATACATACATACATACATACATACATACATACATACTATAAGTATATCTTTGCGTTGAGTAATCGTCCTTTAGGAAGAGATTAATCGATCTGTCTTCCACGTCACATAGAACATGGTAAGTCAAAATGAATCCAATCAGAATACCCTGAGAAAATTCAGGAATAGATCCTTTTAAATGCAACTTGAAGGAAATGGATTCATTTTTGAATCGAGATTACTTTCACAACGTTAACTCGGAGAGCCCTTCAAATGCATGACGTTGTCTGGGTTGAAAGGTGTTATCGATGCTGTGTGTAGCCCTGTACTGATAATGATTTGACATTACATGTATGCACGGAGACGTTGCTACTGGTGATTAAATCAGTGCATGATCATTATGTTCAGCTCCATCGGAAGCGAGCTCGGCTATTATCGGAAACGACCGTAGCATTACATGCCTGTTAATTTGAGCCGTGCTTAATATCGCAGTTAATGCATCAAAATTCTTTCAACACAACAGTGAATGTTTAAAGGTTGAATTCGCTTCGAGGACTGATATTCAGACCCTCGTACTTTTATAATACCATTTCGGTTTACCACTTGAAGCTCATGGACTTAATTAAATTTTGATTTTCCCCAAGAAGTTAACACTGGGGTGGCAGCCATTTTGAATTTCGGGTGTCGGTAAAATCGGTTATTTGTTGCTCTCGTGTCAAAATTTTGAGCGGCAACCCCCGATTTTTATTCTTGATGCCGAAAGGGCACGATTTAATGTCGGAAAATTTGAGCGAAAGTGTAAGTCTTTCAATTTTTAGGCGCGTACTTCCTTAGCGACAAAGCAACCAATGTTTCACTGGTGGACATATTCCCAACCTTCAATTGTTCACAGTCCATGGTCTATACTGCTTGTCGGAATCATTTTGAGCCCGTGAAGTAAATAAAGTTTAAACTGTCTTCATTTTTGGGGGAGGGGGTGGGATGAAAACTGAAATGTAATAATGACAGTGGTTGTAATGTGTTCGTTTAGCTCTGCTGTGCTTATTAGCTGCACATGTGAGCTGTTGTTTGCTCCCAGGGAGTTGAGTGGTATCATATCAGGTCCAGTGACCAGGGGTAATAATAATTGTAAAGCGCCTTGAGCACATGTACTTGTGGATATGTGCGCTATATGAGAATCCATTATTATTATTATTAAATTTATTTTTCGACCAAAGGTCGAAGTACTGCGCAGCCATTTGAATTTCAACATTCAAAATTACAGGTAGTTTGTTTTTTCAGTCTAATAACCATGATACCCCTGATATTTATTCTTCGTTTTGAAAGAGAATGGTATTATATAGTTTCACTGCGGAAAGTGTTAGCAAAAATATTAAACAGAATACATTTAGCAAGGTTGTAGCCAAAGCTTCAAACTTGCTGTTCGGAGGTGCGTGTTATCGAAGTTGTAAAGTCAGAATTGAAAGCGTTGTTTATGTCGTAAATTTTACCTCAGTTTGTTGATGTTTGCAACAGTTGATACTACACTGCTTAAAGGTATACTGTCACCTGTTCCAATTTTGCCACAGTTACCATGGAAAGAGAAAATCTAACCAATCACAGATTTTAAGCGGGTGGCCGCTTTTTAAAAACAGCGCCCTCACATGGGCATTTTGAATACCAAGGAACGCCCCTTTGACCATATATGGGCATATTTAGATTACAGGTGACGGTATACCTTTAAACCGAAAAGTTATCCAGCTCTATGAAAATTATGCTACAAATTTTGTAGCCCCCTACTGTTCAAGGAGGTACATTGAACAGTGTTAATGGATTCGCAATATTAAAACCTAAATGTCTACATTCGTAGAGCTTCTAAGTTTCTTCACGTCACTTCATAATTTCTTGAGTACACTTGAAACTTTCACTTCAGATAGCGTTTCACTTTGTGTAGATCCTATGCGTAGTCGACGGAAACGAGGTCACGAAAATGATTTTGTTTTTTGCACTCGGTACTTTGTGTATAATGTAAAAAAATGTGCAAATCTGATGATGCTAAATTAAAATGACGTTAAATTGTTTCATGTTCGCTAAACGTGTATATTGTATGTATACTATCATTTCGACTCGGTCCATCGTGGTTCTAGATCTATCTGTGCGGCATAAACTCTTCTTTAGTGTTTGGTGAACGTAATGATATGCATATGTACCAAACGTGCACAAAGTTGACGACCTGACATCATGGCGCCCAGACGACAAAATACCAACAGAAACCCGAGCGGATGTGGGCGCTAATTGGGTTCTGAAACTGACATTTGCTTCAAGCTACGTCATTTTGCATCATGGAAAAAACTCATTGATGTACGCGTTATGGTGCATCTCCAAGCACGTCCCTTTACCCAACCAATTATTTTTACAATAAGAATAATGCTTCTTTTTTTTCGATTCCCCCGTTCCTGCCTCAGCATCTTATTATACTCCTTCGAATGAATAGTCGAAATCGAAGATTTAACATGTCCGCACTGATCGGCGAACGAGTTTATTGTAATGAGCTCGCAAGAAAGTACGTTTGATCCGCGTTCCGTATAGAAGAGAATGTGTGTGAATTATGTTATCGGTGAAAAGGGGGAACGGTCGTCTCAATCATTCGCTAATAACTCTGACAAGAAAAGATGAAGAACTTCTCTCAGAGTTCACTATCTTCCGAGATTGAACAGATTATGCGACTCAGAAAGGTATCCCTCATGTTCAGAACCGACTGATGTTTATTGCGCGCAATCAATCAATATATTTATGCTCGCCCTAAAACCAAGCCATCACGGAAAGGAGGCAGATAATACCAAATTTTGATAAGTGTTTGGATAGAGTTGCCGTTCTGGTCAGGAAGCTGAATGACATAGCGGCGAGGCGACGCCGACGTCCGTTGGACGCCCCTGTTTTTTGCCGTGGAGTCAAATGAATGGCTTGTACAGTTGATATCCAAACGCGGCCATTCACTCCCTTAAACTACTTATCACGTCAGCACATTTTGGTCTTCCAGGGTGTGAAACCATACTACTTAAATGAGTGAATTTTCAATTCCCTTCTGAACAAGATCTTTTTGCTCAACAAAGATGCAGCCACAAATTATAATTTTTAAGCAGTATGCAATTTTGTAACTGCAGAAGGCCGAGTAAAAAGAGCGGTCAAGTCCTCATAATTGTAAAGCGCACTGAGCACATGTACTTGTGGATATGTGCGCTATATAAGAACCCTATATTATATCCGCTGGCTTTATGAACCACAACAGACAGCAAAGAAGAACACGCATGCGCTACAGAGTAGAGGCAATGCTTGTCAAAGAATATTCTTTTTTTCACCCCTCCAGCCTGCCATTATCGAGAAAGGGCCAGAGGGTATTGATCTTAAAAGAATTCGAATAACGAACAGCTTCGAATAAATTTGGCATCAATTTAATCAGAGATTGTCATTGCATAAACATGACCACGTGTTTCTCTGTATTCAGTGAGGTGTAGTCTCCAAGATATATCATTCAGCGGGTTCAAAGTTTCCCTTCACATTATAATTTGAAAGTGTCCGTGCAATCAAGAACAAAGACAATGCAGTCAGACATCCTCTGTGGCAGATATGAAAGAAAGTAGCGACAAACCTTGCAAGGATTTATGTGATCCCATGGACGGGCCTCGGGATTCAAAAACATCGAAGATCAATCCGAAGAGAACGTTAATCAAAAAATGTTTCTATTCAATGAATTGAAACTTTAAATCAAACTACTTCAAAATTGTCCCCCTAGCACTGGTTTCCTGGCTTGCCTGAATTTCAATTTCCTATAGTTTAAGTCTGTTTCCGTCAGGTTGATTGCATGTGTGCGTCTGTCATTCCCGCACAGTGTTTCACCATCTGAAGCCTGTATAGGTGTGTGGTTCAGTATACGTTTTCAAATGCATGAGGAGGATGTAGTCAGCAATTGGTAGAGCGTATACATGTATCCGTGGGTTATGTGAGGACGTGTCTGAGTAACTGGGCAGCGAAAGAAGAAAATAAAGAAACGCTGAGTGGAGACAAGTAA